>JAABKK020010347.1:0-23224 GCA_011634745.2 Catotricha subobsoleta
AAAAATTACAATAATTGTATCTCACAAAAATCTCATGTTAAAACAAAAAAAAATTAATGAATAAAGAATTGAATTGAGAATTGAGTACGTTTTTTGAATGTATAAAAATATGAACATTGGAATTAAAAATCATAGTGCGACAATAAATCGTAAGCTAGCCTTACTTATATGTGGTAAAAAAATTGGTAACTTAAGAACCCTTAAAACTCAACCATAAGAAATGAACTCCAAGAATATTAAAATATGTATATTCAAAATTCTGAAACAATTTAATGGATTCTGGATCTCTGTTGAGAAAATCATTTTATCATATTTTCTATTTACTTAAATATGTATCTATTTATTGTTCAGTAGATTTGTAATTTATTGTTAAATGGTTTGACATGGTTCCATGTACAAAAACTGACAATTCGAATGAAATTTCAGACTCAATTTATTCGTTAAATTGCAATTTCATCCACATTCTAAACAATGATAAAAGAACCACATAGGAATAGTGAAATTCAAACTAACGCCTGCACTACCATACCTACAATTTATATAATAATAAAAATATAATATTAAACAAAAACCATTAAATATAAATAATTGAAAATGTAATAAATAACAATACCAATTAATTATTAACTAACTAACATAGCAATTATTAGCATTTAATGTATGATTTGTAAAATTAAAATATAATTTGTTTTATTTTACTTTTAATAATCAGATAAAAAAGATTCATTTTGTTTGTAACTCATGACATTAATATATAAAATTCTTATTTTCAATTCAATAAACTATCTATAAGTTCGATGTATTGCCAAACATACAACCGCCGTTTTATATTAAATAACATAAAGTTTAAATAATATAGAAACTAAAATAAAATTAATTGGAATTGCATGCTACGGTAATAATAATAATAATAATAATAATAATAATAATAATAATAATAATAATAATAATAATACATATCGACAAAGCTTAAATCATATATTTATATAAAACCATACAAAAAAGAAAAGGTTTGTCTGAAATAAATGATTTCTTTAAATATTTTAACATTTTTAATTTAAGCATACAATTGAATTTAATAGTAATTACCATTTACTAATCGGATATACTTTAGTTAGAACCAATCTCAGTTCAAATAAATATTAGATTATATATAGAGAAGAGATTGTAGAGGGAGATTTTGCGCATATAGGTACACAAAATACATTTCAGTTATAATTTTAGTGGTTTACTGAATTTGTATTCAATATTTTAATTACCGTGTTATAATTATTATTTATTTCTGTATTGAATGTTATTGTTAATATGAGCATATAATTGTAGACAGAGGTAAATTACCTCAAATTTTGTGCAAGTTAAAAGTGAGTATAAACTCTTAAAATATTTGTTTAATATATTCGTTATGAGATGATGATTATCGATCTATGATGAGAAAGAAAAGAAAATATCTGCATTGAGCAAATTCAGCAAATTCATTTACGGCCTCAGAAATGGTCAATAATACCATTAAGATAAACATAAACTGTAAATCTTTTGGATACACCCGAAACACTTGCATTTAATACTAATGCCATTAACTTTTCTTCATAAATTTCGAAGCAATTTTTTGGTTTTTATTTTATACAATTTTCACATTAAAATAAAGTTATTATTCTTAATTAACCCATAAACATATTTTCAAATATTGTATACGATGATAAAGAATAAATTAAAACAAAACATTTTAATTGCCAAAATGAGCTCAAAATATTTCCTAATTAAATACATATTTTTAACAAACACAAAACAATTCGTAAATCTATTTTATTTAAAAATGTTATGATTATACTCGCTTCAAAGCAATGTGCACACAACAGCATTTGTAAGGAAAAAATTAAAAAGAAAAAAAAAACTAAATAATTCATTCATTAATTATTACATTATATTTATAATGTTATAATTCATGTGGCATTTTATTTTTATACATTTTATATTATACTTAATGCTAATTTAATATTCACATCAGGTTTCTTGTTAAATTGTATACTAAATCATGCATTTATAAAAGATAATCATCTCTCTCTCTGTTATTTCTGTGTAATTTGTTTAATATAAACAAAACATCATATATAATGTAATAATAACACGATAATGACGATGATGATGATCACGTTGATCGAAATGATGATGATGATGGTCTAAAGAGAGAGAACATGGATTAATTATTGTTTGCTTTATATGTAAATATAGCAACTATTAAAGGGTAAATGTTTTCCATGTAAATTAGATTAAATCATCACCTTTAAGCACTAAATTAGATTTATTTTTTCTTCCCCGTTTTTTTTTAGATTGTATTTATATTCTTTGATTAAATATTAGTTTTAGGTAGACTTTATCTACATAATAATTTCCTGCTAAAAAATAAAGAGCTAAGCTCTGAATGTATGCTTGTAATGAGACGTGTGTGATAATTGTTTTAAATTGTAATAACTTGCAATTCTAAATTTTGTCCTTTTATAATAAAGTTAAATTTAAAAAAAAGTATCAAAAATTACTTGTTTTTTTTTTTTAAATACTAAATACAACTGAATCATTAATAAAACATAATTAGAATTTTTAAATGTATATATTAATTTATTGCATCTAATTAATGGAATGGAATTAATGATGTGCTCCCCATGAACCTTTTTGAACCGTGTTTCGTTCTAAAAGTCTCTTTATTTTCGTTCATATTCTTCTCAGTTTACCTGTGAATGTTTTTTTGTTTATCTTTCTTTGCTGTTGACCTTGCTATTTATTAGCAATCAAATCATGTTACATTAGATTACCAGTTTAATTACAAAATGCCAATACCAAAATTGGCTCTGTATGAAATATGTTTTCTAATAGCAATTTATCAATTCCATGAAAACAATTCACAATGGAACAAACGTCGCCTGCAGATACTTTAAAGACTTTCATCAAACAAGGCTGATACTATCGATACAATTTGTAATAAGAAAAATAAGAATAATATTTTCTTTTGCAATTGATGCAACCACAATCATTTGCGATTCACCACCCACCCAAGAATATTTAATACAAAATATATTTATAAACATAACGCACCGGCATTTTGTACCACAGAGTAGAGCATAAGCGAATTGCGTACCTAACTTATATCATATCGTTATATATTTTATGATGTATAAAATAATGAAAACATGCATTTTGCATATTATTATAATTTATCATTTTTCGGTTTCATCCTTTCATTTTGGTATTTTTTTTTTTTTTTATTTTTTATCAGTTCTTTTTTTTTATTAATAAAAAATGTAGATATTATTAGTAATGAAAGATATTAAGTATGCTGTACAATCTTATTGAATGTAGTTTAAGTAAATATGTATTTGCGCGACGACGACTAGCTAGGTGTACGTCCGTTGTACATGAGCTTATTTATAATCTTTTATAATTTTCAGTTTAGTATAAATATTTATTATTGAATCTTTATGCTCGATTGAATATTGAGTTTGAACGTTTTATTTTGTTTTTTTTTTATATTTAAAAAGACTCTTTTTTTTTCAATGTGAGCGATTATATTTAAAACTGATTAATATATAAATGTTTTATAGTGCATGCATGGATACATAATTATATACCAAACACTCAACACACAGAGAGAGAAAATGTTGAAGGTAATATTAAGCATTATTTGTATGTACAATTTGCAAATTATGGTTGTTAAAAGTTAAATTATATAAACCACGATTGTAGTATTTAAAAAAAAAATAAGAAATTAAAATATTTGAATGGAGTGTGGACTGCTTTATATGCGATTGATGTACATTTCATGCTAATTAGCATCTCTTTTAATTATTTAATTTTTTTTTTATATATTTGTGCACAATAATATTTTGTAATTAATTATATTATATTTTTGCATCTAGTATAGGATTATTTATTTCTTCATGTAATTTACAAGCTACGTGTGGCCAGGCCCTAATTTAAAAAAGAAAATCATTTACACTCATAGAGGCACACGCTTTTGATTTCAGGGAGCGGTAAATTTGAAAAATTAAGATAGGGTGAATTTTTTCCCATCGACGATTGTAAAACTGCCTCAAAATAAAGTTAAGAGCAAAAAAAAACGGTCTTCAGTCTTCAAATATCGCAGAAAAAACCGCGCTACTATGCAAATCGTAGAAAAGTGAAAAAAGATACTATTTTTCGAGCTATTTTCTTTATTTTTTCCAAATTTTTCCAAAACACCGCGAAAAAAACCGCGCTGTATGCAAATGCCATGTCATTTTTATTTTTAGTAATGTATTTTAATTTAGTGTAGTGTGTATATGAAGTTTAAAAATCAACTGCACTAATAGTGTACAGCAGCTGCACACAAAATTAGAGCTTGACATATGCAGATTATTAAATAATAAATGTATGAAATCTGTCAGTTTTACATGAAAATAAAATATTCATAAATAATTTCCCTTTTATTTAATCATTTGGCTGTCAAGTGCAAGTTAGAGATCTAAGCGGTGACTTAAATAAACTTTAAGTAATAAAGACTTGAGCTTTGAAAATGTTCCCTTTTTGTCAATTTTATATAGAGAAATATCTGTTCAATTCAATCCAATTCAATTCAATTCTTTATTTATTAACTTTTTGTTTTAACATGAGATTTTTGTGAGATACAATTATTATTAATTATTATTATTGTAATTTTTCAGCAACTGACAATTACTATTTACGATTTTTTTTTTATTATAGTGATAATTTAACAATTTTGAAAGGAAAATGAATGATTAAAAAACCTTTATATGAGCAAAAATAATAGAAATATCTGTTGAGAATATTGATATGTTCAAATGTCATCTAGTGGAATCTATTATTTTAATTTCTATTCAATAAAAAAAATTCTGAAGAATTTTTTTTAAGCATTTCTAATTTTGGTACAGCAAAATTAACAAATGTTTTCTTTCGCATTATGAAACTCAACAACAACAGCATCAAAATATATCGTCAATAAACATATAATATAGTTCTTATACAATGACTTATATGTTTTGTGAACGTGTTTTACAAAATATTTAACAAGAAATACAAAAATTATATAAATTTGTTGCATGCAGTTAATTGCAACAGTGTTGTTAAAAACACCAATCTTAAAAGCCATAAATGAAAAATCAAAACAAAAAATCATTTTTACTCCTACATTTATTTGAATTCATTTGACCGAATTCTTCATAAGAAAATCAGGGAACTATCGTCTCCGTCTCTATAATATATAATAAACCAATTAAAATGCATTTGACTATCGCAGAAGAATCTTTTAAAAAGCACTTATTTCTTTTAATTTGTTGTTGTTCTCTTTTGTTTTGTTTTGTTTTGTTTGTTTGTTTGTTTTTTTTTTTTTTATTTAGAAGAGGACTTGTCTTTCAATTTTATAAACAATTTATAAGATGTTGTAGAAGATGCACATAAACGATTAAATTTTTATAAAGAGTCACGTTTCATAAAAAAAAATCAAATGCGATAATTGTTGTGCGTGCGCAATGTTTTGTGTACAATTATTAAAGAATTTTTTGTTCATGCACGCTGTATTAACTACCTCTTTTTTCATTTTTTTTTTGTAATGATTCGGTGTTAGGTGATATGATGAAGGAAGAACAAACCATACCATTGATTAATCCACCAACAAGCAATAAATTAAAAAAGATAAATAAATCTAAATACACATTTTGAAATACTTTAAAGTTTATTTAGATAGTTTTTTTTGTTGTTTAAGCAAAATATTAGAAATAATTTATTTCAATTTAATTTTTTGGCCGAGTATCTGTTCCATTAGTTTATGATTATGATTCAATATTCAAATCGTTCAATTCTTTCTTTTAACGTTGTATCCAATATATAATAAGATTAATACTACATTATTTAATTAATAGTCGCTACTTAAAGCCTAGTATGCGAAATGTTTGCAAAATCGTAGCGAAATTAATACAAAAAGTATACAAAAATTATCCAAAATGTAAAAAAAATTGTGTTATTTTCTATTTGTTTAGAAAATGAAGTTCTAAAATAATTTCGTACGGCATTTCCTTAGCATTTCGCAAAGAATGATGATCATAGATTTAGAGAAATATTAATATTTTAAAATTTAAATATTTTCGCAAATTATCATCTATCTTTCATATTATAGCAACTATATAAGCATTTGTAAATAAATATAGAACTAGTTGCTACAAGATAGTTTCAACGTTAGCAAAACTTTCACATAAACAAAACTTAAATGTCATAACGGGTCAGTTCATAGTACATCTTCTTTTACGACTCATTACAAATGTCAATGTCTGTGCAAAAATCTTATCTTAACTTATAATATAATTACTGAACCGCAAATGTTGGTAAAAAAAAAACGAAGCCCACACACTCACACTCAAAAAATTATCAATGAAAAATTATTTGCTATTTTCATTTATTTTCGATTATGTCTATAATTAATTAATTGGCAAATATTTATGCTCGAATTACCTTATCCTAAACACAAAAAGCATAAATACAAGAAACATAAATGTGTTTCTCATTTTCATCATCAATATGACATTATATCAGATCGTTTTTAGGTCATTGTATTATTTATAAAATGTCGGAACTAAATGTAGTTTAGTGGTGCGGCTCCTGGTATAGTTGATGCTGTAATGTATGTGATTTTGATGTATAATATATGCAATGTATTATCCAATTAAAACTTTTCGTATTGATTATAAAAACATTATTTAACTTTGTCATTTTATATTGAAATTTTCACAAGAAATTCCTTTTATCACTGTTAACATTTTGTATATAGTACGCAAATACATAAAATTAGAATTATTCGGCATTGTCGCTTTCATTAAAATGTTAAGGTTTTTCAACGTTTTTTCGTTTTTTTTTTTTTTTTAATATTTAAAATTCGTTGATTTAAAATCAATTTTTAATATTCTGGCAATTAAATTTCTTACAACAAAATCAATATTGACTCACACAAATTTTATATATTTCTTTCTTTTTTACGATTTTGTTTGGGAACTTTTTTTTTAACTTCGATTTTTTCTTTTTTCGATGAGTAGTTTTGCTATAATTATATAACCAATTAATTATTCTTTTCTATTTAATATGCATGCATCGCTAAACATTCACGTATTTATATATTATTTATTTATTTATTTTTTTTTTATTTAGAAATTATAATAAAAAAAGCAAATGTTTTATTTGTATATTTATTTATAAATTATTTATTAAAATTATACCTGTTAAGCAGGCCATCACATAAGTAAAATATTCTTAATTGATCGTTCATAATAAAATGTTAATGACATTAAAATTGGACTTTTTTTTTTTTTAAAAAACATCGGTAGTGTTGGCTTAGTAAAATAAAATAATGGAGAACTTAACAACAATGTTGCTTAGAAATTTATTGACTTTTTATTGGCTTTGGATTTACTCATATTGAAATTTGATCTATTGAGATAATTCAGGCAAGGTTTTTGGTATTATCAAATAATATGAACACATAAGTAATCAATATATTGATATTTTTTTGGATATTATGTTGCTGCTGTATATTCAATTGAAAATTTATTTCTGCTAAAATTTCGTTATAAGTAGTTTACAAATGAAATTATGTACTGACATTTTTTTTTTATTTGGTACTAACAAAATTTCTAGAAAATTCAAGTATTTTTTTTGTGTATAAATTTACGCATTTTGTAACTATTTGACACTATTAATTGTAGGTATAAACCTGATTATACCAAATCGGAATAGACAATGTTCTTCTTTCAAAATCGCATGTGAATATGTTTTAATAAATTATATGCAGCGTATTTAAAGAGTGCTATATACAAACGTATTAGCCAATAAAAATATACATACTTTTGTCATGCAAAAATGGACACAAGAAGAATTAACTAGGATTTTATGACTGTAATGGCATTGTTATTTCAACCTAACATAATTTTATTTATTCCAAGAAGAAACGTTAATCGCCTGTGTTTATAAATATTATGAAAAATATGCGCAAATATTATTTATTTAGAAGAATAATGATCCATGACATAACATTGATGCGATATATGATTATATTAATTTGTATGTGATATTGTTAAACGATAGTTTATTTAAAAAAAAAACACAAACACAATATTTTTAAGGGGTATATTAATTAAAATGACATCATGATCAAGCCATAATTAAGTTGTTTACTATTAGACATTAATTATACAATAATAATATAAATGATATGTAAAATGTTATTACAAGTTGTCAAGATCAGGTTTAATTTTCGCTCAAGCAAATTTGTATTTGCACTCATTTGTAATAAATGTTATCATTTGTTTTTTTTTATCAACTGTTTTTATTTTTCTTGGAAATTAAACGTAACATTCACATTAAACTGTGATTGAATAAAAGTGATAAATTCAACGATGTAATTTTGAAAAGTTATGCATATAAACGAACACATCTAAATTTTCTAAATTGGAATTTCCATTACCACCAAAATAAAAGCGGAACCGATTATTTCTATATTGAATTGAATATGCGATAAGATTTTATATTATATTTAATGTCATTAAACAACACTAAAATTAATTGCATAAAATTAAATAAGAGATTAAAACGCATGTCGAGTTTAAATGATATCTGGGATACGTATTTTTTTTTTCTTTTTTTAAAGTAGGTGTAAGCATTTATTTAAGCTCACGGTTAGTTAGTTAGTTACTTACAAGTGCATTTAATAATGCTAGTTTCAATTAGCAAATCCATAGCTAAAATAATTGTACATTAATTAGAAATATATGCGCTGAGCTCTTGATATTCAATAAAATTAATTAATATAAATGACGGTGGTAGTGGCAGTAACAGAGTTTACAGAAAAATTTCTTGTATTTTCTATACGAAAAATATATATATACATAATTTTATGAATAATTTATCCAACTTAAAGTAAATAAAACAAAATTCCATTTTCGATTTATACAGTAATTAAATAATTGCTATTTAATTTAATTGAAATCATATAAATAGGAATAAATAATTTCTTTTATTTGTAATCTAATCTTAAAAACCATCAATTTTATAAGTTTGCTTTTGAGAATTAATTTCCATCGAAAGAAATGTACGTGTAAAATTCATTTAATAATGAAATAAATTAATAAGTTTTATTCACATATAACAATCTCAAAGTATAATTTTAGTTAATTTGATTAACCGCAATTATTTAAAATAATTTTTAAATACTGTCATTTATTATTCTGTTTTGTTAACCAGAAAACATTTAACTCATAAATTGAATTATAATTTTAGCTTTTGTTTATTATTATTTCCGGTTTAGTAGCTAATTAAAAACCAACCAATAATTAATAATTTTTATTTTCCTCTCAATAATAGATAAAAGATCTGAAATTTTTTAAAAATAATGTCGGTTTTGTTTTGTCATAAATAATCAAATTATGAAAACGAAATTTTTTAATATTAATGATAATTATGGTTTTACACAACACAACAATCGGTAAACCGTAACAAATATTTAAAAAAAAAAAAAAATAACAAAAATCAGTAAGAATTCACAGAATATTTATATCAAACATTTTATTTCATTTTCAAACTTCCGGTGGAACTACAATTGTTCCTATTTTATTGTTAAGGTGAGTTGCGCGCGCACACGCTTTTATTACAATGCCGTCGAATGATCAAACACTAACTGTTCGGTTCGGTTGACAAATCAGAACTAGAGCCAACGTTGTATTTTGCTTGTGCTTGTTGCTGCTGCTGTTGCGGTCGAAAAGATATCACAAACAAATATACACAATATACACAATATTTTTTTTCTTTTATTTTACCTTTCCACCCAAAATGTAATACAAAACTCGCAACATATATGTTTTTATACAAGATCCACATCGCATAGATGAGAAAAGAAACAGCTTTTTGTTCAGTATCAATGGTTATAGTAGTGAGTACGAGTGTTTTAAATAATGCGCGGTTTAGATTCGTGTTTCTTTGTTTGTGATTCAAAATTTAATTAAGTTTCAGAAACTTTTGGTTGGTGTTGGTTGACTTTCATAGGAAAAAGAATATAATTCAATCTTAGTGCACATGATTTTAGTTGTTTTTTTTTTATTATTTAAATATTGTTAGCTTCCGTGCCGACGTCGATGAATCCTCTAAATTACTGGATTCACCAATGAGCATAAAACGTATCAATACTTAAATGATATTATTATTAATATTAATTGATTTAAATTGTGCAGCTTTTTTTAATCCACGAAAGCACTCATAAGCAGCATATATCAGCAACAAAAACTTGATAATGAAGTCGTCTAGAGGACACCCTTGTGAATTTTATTTGCTAAAATGTGGTATAAGAATATTAATACCATTGTTACACATAGCTTTTTATGGTATTAAATATCATCCGTATTTATAGTTCATGGTATAAATTTCATAAGGGCATGTATGATAAATTTGTCAGCTGTTGTTCCTAACCGTCTCTACTCACTCGACTCATTGAGTGTGACGTCCAAATTCTATTTATTCGTATATGTTCACCATTTAAAATTGCATAGACAATGTAAACCTTACATTTCGAAACAAAAAAAAAATACCAGAACAAAAACGTAGATGGATGGATGAGAGAAATGTAATGAATGAGTAATAACAATATTACCATAAAACCGGCATTATTTTGTTAAATTGACCATGCAATGAGAGAGTGGGGTTGCGTAGTAAAAATGCATTTGATTTTGAAATATTATTTCATCCGTTATACACTGTCAAAATAACATACACATTTTAATGTGATACGGACTGTGATCATGATCATAGTGTCTGTTATCAACAGCGGCGCACAGTCCCATTCATGATGAGGTAGTTGCAAAAAATACATAAAATAAAAATTAACTTAATAACATTATGGTACTAAAAAAACGGATCGTAAAATTAACTTTATAAGATCCAAACAAGGCAATTAAAAATTGCAATAAAATCCAGCGCACCGGCTTTTTTTCATAATAATATTTATTGCAGGTTAATTTTTATTAATTAATGTGAATTTTTGAAGTCGATAGATTTTGTGTGTGAAATGCTGTATATTATTTCACGCATATACTTTAATGCTATTTAAAATTAATTCCATTTATTTTTCTATATTTGTTGGTTTGTTTGTAATAATTCAGTTAGTATGTATTTAGTAATTAGTAATAGTTATTAATTTTTTTTTTTTTTTATATATACAATCGTGTTATAATTTATTAGCTTTATAGGATCATTATGTTATTTTTATTTAGGCAAAGGTAAGATGTATATTTGTTGTTATTTTGTGTGCAAATTTGCTAATTATTTGCTTTGTGCAATATGGTTAAGAGGTGTGAAAATATGTTAGTGCTTCCATTTAAACGGTCTGCATTATTATGATTATTTAGCGCTTTACTTTACAAGAGTTAAATAGAGATTTAATATACAAACTATTCAAATAAAAAATATATGTTGCATTTTGCTTCTGTTAATACATGGACAAAAATGGTCTAATATTTTAATTAATCTAGTAGTAATTTAACCATCCTATAAGTAACTATTACCGATCTGAAATTAGGTTAGTTAACTATCAATAAATTGGCAGTTTTGACCCTTTCGGATAGTTATTTACAGTTATCTGGATAGTAACGCCAAATAAAACTCTCCGGATGGTATATTCTACCCCTACTTAGGTAGAATTTACTATCTTGTTCTCTCTCCGTGTATCAAAATTTAAAAACATGAACAAATAATTAAGAATAGAAAAAAAATTAAGACAGAAAGTGATCAGCATGTAAATGGATTTAACAGGTATTGACTTCTTCTTTAAAAATAATAACATAATTATTTTGATTGTTTGTTAAACATGCTGCCAATTAGATTGGTACAGAAATTCATTTTTGCGAGTATTAATAGCATTATATCAAAGAATAAAAATAATCCCTAGCATTATTTTATCGTCCAATTAATTTTTGTTTTGCTCATTTTTCTCATTAATTAAGCGTTAAAAAATATATATATATAATATATATATATATGAAAAAAAAATTTACTCATGTCATGATGTTTTTTCTCAGCATCATCAAAGTCCGCTCCACCAATCCTGAGAAAATGTGCAAAAAAAAAATGATGATCACCTTTATTTTTTTTCAAAAATGAAGTAATATGCAAACTAAAATATTGGCATTTAATATAAACACAGAGAGTACATTAATAATATTATAAGCATTACTTCTGGAACTGTCACAATGGATTTATCAATAATATATTTCGAAAGACGAAATAAATTAGATAAGCTCAAAAAAAGACTCAATGACTCGTTCAGCAATAGACAATAGCTCTTCAATGCAAGAAGAAAAAAAAATAACTTTTCATCTCCTATTTAATTATAACGGCGCGGTGTTTTGTCAATTTCTTTCTTTCTTTAATAAGCATTCAGTAATTGTATAGAAAAATAATGATTCAAATATAATTTTATATTTAAACCGACCGATATTCAGTAAAAGCATATTTAAATAATTAAATACATGATGTACCTAAATAAAATTAATCAAAACTACCTGCCACTAGATTGGTACTTACATAATTTCTTTGTTGTCACGATTTTCACCAAAAGCCGCAGATTTTTATTATCCTCTTTTGATTTCAATCCGTTCACTTAATACTAAGAAAACATTAATAAACAAAAAAAATATTTTTTTTTTGCTTGTTTTTAACACCAAATCGGATTCCTAGAGTAGCAAAGTAAATTTCACTTTTTCAAAGGTGAACATTTCAACATTTTGTACAAAAAAGAATAAGTATGTGTACCTACTTGAAGGATTAAGCTTAAATTGTTTAATTTATTTCCTTCGGCAAATATTTAAAAAAGTTAATCGCTCAAAGTTTAATAACTAAGTGGAAAAGATGACGTCGAGTTTTTTTTTTTATAGTTTCGAAAAATGTTAAGTAGGTACTATATAGTCTTACTGCATGTTTTTATCATATTAAAGAAGATAGGAATTAAGTAAAAATATTTTCCTATTAATAATATTATTGATATTTATTTATTTATACTAATTCAATTTACAATTTGACATAATTAAAATTTATTACATAAAATGTCGATGTGGGCTAAACAGCAATTAATTTATGTATCAAAATACAAATATGTACAAAAAAAAAACATTTTTTTTTTTTAAAAAACTACTTCTTACCAATAATATAAAATAAAAGTATCAACAAGGTACAAAATGTTTCTTGGTTGTTGATAAATGGTAAACTTTTATAATATTGATAATGTATTTAAAAATTTGGATTTTTTTATTGGTTTTAAGATTGCAGACCCGTTTCGACTTTTCATTATTTTGCAATCATCTTGACTTCTCTTCGTCTTCTTTTTTTTTTTGAATAATATTTTACTTGTTTAATTTAAATAAGTAACGCTAAATTTTTTATTGTAGGTACTCAACTCATATTTCATTCGTAAGTAAAGTAATATCAGCTACGTGATTTAGTCTGGAAATTCTTTTTCTTTATTCAATTATAAGTAGGTAATCAATATTAAATAATATGTTTTAGATTTATTAAACAGGACTATCAAATTTGCAAGGAAGTTTATTTTTCAGAATTTATCATTTAGTGTTATAATTTTAAACACCGGTATTTTAAAAATCTTGCGTTTTTAAATGTTAAACTTAAATTCAGTTTAGGTATTTTAAAACGCAAGTAAATGAAAATATATTTAAGTTATCCGGCCTCTACTTTGCAAAAAAAAATATAAAAAGAAGAAGAAATTTGAGTGGTTTTGGAATTAATTTTATCAATAACTGCAGGTAATCAAAACTCGTGGATTTCGGTAATCTTTTTTTTTTTTTAACTTGTAAATATCAATTTTGAAAATGAGAGTAAATAAAACCTCGAAAAATTGAACTTTTGACAAGGGATTTATTCATTCATTCATTTAAAAAAAAAGTGGGGATTATGTCAGTGGGCGTTAATTCGGTTTTCCAACTGACATAATCCCCACTTTTTTATAAAGTGGGGGTTATTGCAGTGGGGCATAATTCAGTAGAGGATATTTTTGAAAGTGGGGGTTAATTCCGGACACCATATTGAAACACTAATTTATGTTTCCTATTATGTATTATTATTAATCGTAATATATCCTTATGTTATATTGGGTAAGAATTATTGAAAACGATAACAGATTTTAAATAAGATAACTCAACCTAATTTAAGGACATTAATTAATGTTTTTTTCAAATTTTACGGTTGATAATGTATATTTATTTTTCAAAGCACTGGAAATAAATGATTATTTGATATTCCAGTATTATCAGAATACTTATTTTTGTAATAAAATATGTAGTTATAAAGAATTTTGTTCGATTAAAGTTATACAAAGTTTTTGAATTCAAATTCGAAAAGTGTCGAACGTCACTTGGCATAAATGAATGTATTCCAAATATATTATTGCGAAATATTAACAGGGTTGATAGCAATTAAATTTAAAAACAGAATGTTGTTGTTAATTTTGATCCATTTGCAAATTATTTGCAATTTAATACAATAATTGTCATCTTCATAGACAGTCTAGACGGTATTTGGTAAGATAAATGATATTATACGATCTAAAAATGAAACTTGGATGATAATACATATGTTTGAAAATACGGTTTGTCTGCAGCACATTTTTATACTATTTGCACCCTCCTTCCTCAAAATAAGCGTCTGGATCCGCCTTTGCGTATAATTTCGAGAATACTAATATGTAACTGAAAATAGAAATAATTTAATTTGGATTTGTTATTATATATGCATAAAATTATAATTAGATTATCCGCACATATTATCTACTTTAACCCACCCCCTATTTATAAATTTTCACAAAAACTTTTTTGCTTCATAAAAAATAAATATTAGTAGTAATAATAATAATAATTGTCCAACACAATAATGAAATAAGCAAATGAATTTTTTCGACGTATGCCCACACATAATTTTAATTCAATTTTAATATAAAACGTATATCAATTACCCAGACCTAAGTTGATCGTCAATGCTAATCTAGAAATCTTATTGGTCAAATGAAAGCCATAATAAACAAATAATGACATCGATGAAACGACATGTTTCAACAATATTCACGTATGTTTCTTTATAATAGTTAAAAGCATTATATTATTGTTATTACTATTAATATAACATTAACTATACATCTTGAATTGCTAATAAGTAGGAGTGGTTTCTTTTTTTTTCTGTGTGTAATATATATAAAATATATTTCTTTCTTTCTTTTCATATTTATATAAATTACACAGTATTGCTCATACAGTTCATACCAAAACCACATATTACAAGATTTATACAGAAAACTAAAAAAGAATGGCATTAAATAAACATTGGTATCGAATGAAAGATGTTATAGAATAGATGAACACAATGAATAAAATTCGTTGAGGCGTTTGAAATTCCGGAAGTGGAAAAGAATGGAGTGTGTGTCTGTATGGTTATTATGTACGCATTGCGACGAGCTACTTATAAAGCTAAATTTAAAAAAAAAAAACTGACTATGAAAGAAAAAAAAAACTGGATATCTATTTTTATATCGATTTTTTTTTTAATATAAAAAAAAGATACTTAATTGAAAAACATATAATTCATTGTGACTAAAATATATTGTGATTAGATTAGTTTATATATATTTATTTTAATTATTATGTGCTTTATTTCAATATTTACTTTAAGTTGAATTCAAAATAATATGCAAATATTTACCATTTTTAACAATTTTATTTGTGGAAGTGTGAGCTTTGTCATGCTACTCAAATATTAAAAGGGTTTGTTTATTCTAGTAAATGTTGTATATACAATATACATAGTTACAGAATTGATTATTACTGCAATTTAAATTATTGGAATTGCAGTCAAGTGCAGAGAACTGGCAAAGATTTGTTTAAATTTGCAAGAGTAAAAATAAAAAAATGTGTTTTAGAAAGCGAAAGATTATTTATTATTTGCGCTAAAATATAAATTGTTTTTAATAAATATTAGGTATATATATGTTCGCATGTATTCCTTATATTATTGAGTATTAAAAAAGGGTTCAAAATATAAAACATTTTCTAGAGCTAAAACTTTATCGAAATTGACAGACATATAACTCATTTAAAAAAAAACGTACCCATCATAATTATTTTTGTTTTAATATATCCAAAGTTTCCAGGTAGATTGATTATTATTTAATAAATTAGGCAATTATAATTTATATATGCTATGCAGGCAAGGCTGTTAACAATACTTTTTTTAAGTATCGCGATACCGATACCGATGCTATGAAAATATAGTATCGTCGACGTCGATACTATCGCCGTTACTATCGATTACACTTTTCGATACTTTTTCCAATACTTTAAAAGAAAAATTGTGGAAAACGTAAAGAAAACCAGATTTTTTTTAAAAATACTTATAAGGGGTATACCAAGGCTTCGCACTTTCTTGTCGTACTTCAATTTTCGTAGTTTTTATTGTCGCAGATTTGAAAGTACGAAGACTTTTTTTTTGTTGGTTCACCAAAGCTTCGTACTTTATTTTCGTATGTACTTTCATTTTCGTACATCGTGAAATTTTTATTTACTAACCTAAAAAACAAAATTATGTACGAAAATTCTTCATACGAAAGGAAATGTACGCAGCTCTAGACCAGCGTACTTAAGTACGAGATTTCGTATGAAATTTGTATGGGGAACTCGTACGAAGTTCGTACTTTCTTAAATGAAAGTACGAAAATAATCTACGCAGCCTTGCTATACCTCAACATTTTCGTACTTTCGTAAATCAAAAAGTACGAAGTTTCGTACTTTGAAAAGTACGAAAATGGATGTTCGAAGTGAAAGTACGAAGGAAGTACGAAGCCGGGGTATACCAATTGTATTAGGGTTATACCTTATGCCAAGGCTTGGTACTTTTACTTCGTACTTTGTATATTTCGGCAGTTTACATATAAAAATAAAATTAAAAAATTACGAAACCTTGGTATACCCTTTGTATTTTTAATTTTTAACAAAATATTTACAAATATCAAGCTTCTTAACATGTTTGTAGAGAAGAAAAGACTTTTTGGCGCAAAAAGAGCATTTTTTTGTGGAAAAACGCAAAATCTAGAAAAACAAACTGGTACATCGTACACGACTTCATTTTTGTAAGGGAAAAAAACACGCGGTTGAAAAAAGGGTGCAATACCGCAAAAAAAAAAAACAAATTGTCGATAAAGAAGGGGACAATACCACCCAAAAAACCAAAAACAAATATTGTATCTCAAGACCAAAAATTATTAAATAACGTCAGTATATTTTTTCATTAACAACAAAATCTACGTCTTTTGGTATATCGTCCATCAAAATTTGACCGATCAATTCTGAGATCCAGAAAAAAGTGGTAAAAATTGAAACCAATACTTGATTTTTTTTCAAAATTTTCAAATTTCTCAAAAATGAAGTAAAAACTTAAGGGCTCTTACGAAGTTTTACTTAAAAATATCGCTAACAAAACAGTGCTATCGATATCGATATCGATACTTCAAAAGTATCGCGATACCGATACCACAAAAAGTAACGATCGATAGTATCGGTATCGCTTTCGATACTGATAGTCACAGGCTTGCTATGCAGGCAAGTGATTAAATATACCTAATATTTTTTAAACAAATTAATAAATTATGAATCAAATAATTCGATTCCACATTGCTTTGGAAGATCATACATTTTAATCATATATTTATGCAAACATTATGAATTTAATAACTTGAATTTTCTCCATTATTATTATTACCTACAATTTTATGCATACAGATATATTCATTTTTTATGTCTTATATTTTAGGAATTTCTTTGATTTATAATACGAAAACTGTCATATCATCATATCAGGTTAGGTAGCAAACAAGGCAAACAACGCAGTCAAATGATTTATATTAGTTATTAAACCTGCCTACTTAATACTTAGTGTTTTATACAAACTACTATTAATGCATCTCCTCTATCATTTATACATTGTGCTTATGAATATTACGATCGACTAAATTTAATATGTCTTTATTAAATAAAAACCTTCTTTTTTTTTAAAAAAAATATTTACCAACAATTATGTACATTCAGTAAACTAAGGTATATTTAGATATATTATATTAAAATTAGTACCTATATGGAAACCTATTTTAATTTAGAATAAGAACGGCATAAAAAAGTAAATAAGTAAATAAAAATAATATGAATAATACGTTATCGCAACAACATTGACTTACTAACTAGGGAAATAGGTAAAAGGATTGGTATTATAAATTTACTTAAAAAATATACATATATTAATAAAAAAAAAATACACTCACATGCACATTACAATCCATAAACACATTTTATTATTATCGATTTGAAAAATTCCAGAGGACCACCATCAAAAATCACTATAAATATTAATTATAATTATTTTTGTTTTGTTTTGTTTTAATTTGATATTATCTTTTTCGATTAACTTTTATAAATCAACATATTCGATTAGGTCATAACGGCATCAACAAGTTATCTTTATTTTCGAAATATAAATCACTTTTGTATTATACTAATTATATATTAATTGATAAAATGGATGGTTCACACATTCTATACGCACATTCTTATGCGTGCATGTTATTAAAAGAATTGATAATGGTAATTAAGATTTAAATTATACCTTATAGCCACTACTTTTATTATTATTAAACTTAACTTGGAGAAAATCTGATTTTGACTTATAATATATGCGTATAGACGTGTGCGTATAGATGTGGTATACATAATGTATATGCTGCTATGTGTACACTTAATGTATTATATATTTTCAGCACAAACGCATTACATAATAAATACACCACGTAATGGATTTAGGTAATACTGAGTATTCATATTCATACAGCTATTTTCATGTAATGCGTCGTGTTGGAGATGCATGTAGTATTTTAAGTATACACAGTGCATCATGTAAATCAACTGAATACGCAGCATATACATCATGTATAGGTAATACCGCATCTATAGTTACACATGTACTATAGGTAATAACGAAAAATATTTTTTAATATTTACGTAACAGTGTGAATCATCCATTATATTTATATATTAAGATGAACATTTCACAATTATTCCATATTCCATCTCATCGACGAAAGCACAAACATTATAAAATACAGAACAAAAATAAAAATAACCCAAAAGAATATCTATAAACATATCACCCACAATTATTTTACACACTAGTAACAAAATTCAAAAAAAAAAAAAAAAAAGTTTTTCAATTAAATTATATCCTTGGGGCTCAGCAGCTCCATCCTATCGATAATAATAGAATACTTATAGACGGTGCATGTGAGATATCGAGAGACTCACTATTAGGTACACTGGAGCTGTCGAACCATGATCATAAATTCTTTATATTTATTTGGTTTATGTTGATTCTATCGTACCCGGCCACCGCATCAATTATTAATATTACCCATCATCAGCATATTATTATATTATCATTTCGATATCATGGCAGAACTATACCATACCATGCGATTTACCATCACATAAATTATATAAACAAAAATATTATATTTTGTTATTATCAATTAGGCTTGTTTTCTATTTTAATTTTTTTTTTTTTAAATGGTTGTTTCTTATTAAGCATTCCACTGCTTTATTAATAAATATTTCAATCCACATAATTATATGTTCATCTTATTTATATTTTAAAATTTTTGTTATAAAACAAATGATCGCACAATTTATTAACTATACAGGTCTGCATAATATAACATTGATCGCATCCAAACATTTAATATAACAACACAGGGACGATCTAGAAACGATCATTTCAACTAAACCAACCTAACATAACCAATCAAATTAACATTTTTGATTAATAAACAAATAAATTTTGTATAGAACAATTAAATGTTTATTTATATTATTATTTTTTTTTGAGTATTGCTTTTCGGGAAAAGTTATCGTCTTTTCTTTCTTTTTTTTAATATCCAATAAAATATCGTTCGATGGCCTATCATTCTTTTCACGACTTTAACTTTAAACTAAACAAAAAAATCCATTAAATATTACCGCATACTTCCACTTGTACGTCTCTACTTGACTACTCTCTCAAGACGTTTTCGTCGGTTTTGATTTTATCTTATGTTTTTTTTTTTTAAATTTATATATGTATATATATATATATTTTTGTGTGTGGATATGAATGAGATAAGAACAACAAATAATATAGGTCTGACTAGAGGTAAAAATAAGGTGTATGATATTTTAAATAATATCATATATTATTATATACTTCTATGTCTTGTCTATGCCAACTGAATAATATCTAAATGATTATATATATAGAGTCGATGCTATAATAATATATTGTTGACTTATTAGTAGGTAATGTTATAGCATCGAAAGTGCTGAAGGTGCATATAGGTACTACATACATATAATATTGTATACGCATGTTAGATACCGTTTGGTATAAAAGCAAACTTATAAAATATTTGAGGAAAAAAACGTATATTGAAATCAATCAGTCAGCTACAGAATTGTGGAAGTACGAAGTACGAATAAATACTATATATATGAATGAATTAAAGTAAATATTATATGATTTTATTGAGTAGACTATTTAAATTCAGTAGATAGAAAGATTTTGTTTAAAATAAATCATGAATAAAATTTCATATTTTATATAAAAAATTATTGTTGAAAATCTTTTTAAACAATTAAACAGTATTAAGCTAATCTAACTTGAATAATAAGCTGATTAGTTTTAAGTTTTATAAAAAATATTTTTGCTCATATAAATAAGTTTTTTTAATCATTCATTTTCCTTTAAAAAAATTCAAATTATCACTATAATAAAAAAAACTCGTCAATAATAATTGTCAGTTGCTGAAAAATTATAATAATTGTATCTCACAATAATTTCATGCTAAAACAAAAAATTAATGAATATAGAATTGAATTGAATTGAATTGAACTTAAATAATAAGCAGTAATTACTCCTATAGTTCGGTTTCATAATGAATAAAGCAATTATTGTAGATAATCAGTTTTGCTGTCTTATCTACACGTAATTTATTTCGTAGCTTGCTATGAACAAGGCACATTATTGAAAATATACACTACTAGCCAAAAGAGAATGCAGTGGGTAGTCATTAGCTGTAGAACTCCGCTCAAGATATTTTCTGCGGATATATGAATGCAATCGATGAACACCACTTTGCATCTGTTAGTTCATGCAGACTTCCCTATTGAAAAACAAATATTATAAATGATGACAATCTGAGTTCATCCAAATGATTTCATTATTTGTAAAAAAAATCATTTTAGATGATAGACGATCATCTTTTGAAATATCTTACATAAACGATTATCTTATCTTCTTAGATGGAAACGACATCAAGTTCAGAACAATTGAAGGGCCTGGGGAAACAACGAAGTAAGCCATATTTCGATTTTACTGACATTTTGGCTCATAGCTCTTAAACCGCTATAGCTACAAGTTTTTCTTGTTTTAGACATTTTTTCATCTAGGTTTTGGACACAAATGTCTAGAAAATCTAAAACTTGTGACTGTAGCGGCTTATGAGCTATGAGCCAAAATGTCAGTAAAATCGAAATGTGTCTTACTGCGTTGTTCCCCCAGGCCCTTCAATTATCATATTTTTTTGGCTCATATTTTATTGAAAATGATATATTAGATAAAAACAAAAATCTTAAGATGATAATTTTTCATATTATCTAAAGATGATTAATTGATTAATTGATTGAAGCTTTAAGAGCTAGGTACCAGAAAAAAATATTTGTTAATAAAAAATAAAAATTATATCTGGACCCTATTTCGTAATTCATTGTTTTCTTCAAACCTGCTTCTATATGTAATCGTAATCTCCTAAAGCATAATTAAAAGTTTTTTGTGAAATCTCTTATCTATAACGTCTATTTTTTTCTTTTTGCTTTATTATTAAATATATATATATATTAACGTGACTATGAAGAGACCAGAGAATAAGTGTTGAAGCATTTTTAAATATAGATTACCTGTACGTTATATATGAAAGTAAAACCTTTATTACTTGTATATGAATTAATGTAGATACTGTTCAGGTGCATTTTTTTTAATAATATTTATTAAGGAAACGTTTGTTGTAATTTATACTAATAGTATTTATTTCTGACATTAATAACTAATATTAAATATTTAAAAAAATATATATCTTAGGAAAGTTATTATTATTATATTATATTTATTAAATTATTGTTGATTATATATTTAAAGCAGTGATGGCGAATGGAGAATGGCTCGCGTGCCATAAATTAAAAAAAAAAACACAAACTGAAAATGTTGGAGTGCCATTTTTATTTTCAAATATACTTAATAATAATATATGAAATAATTTAACTATAACTAAGATAATAGTAATATTTATTAGTATATACTTACAAGAAAACAAGCTGTCAATTAATTTGCAAATTACGTTATTTTTGCTATTAAACCCGTATAGTCATTTTATGTTATATATTTTCTTAAGTTTTAGTGCACAGATATTGATCATCGACCGCACGGTAGAATCTCCTTTGCTTGAAAATATATAGGTTTTGGTTTCCATCCGTCCACTCAATCCTAAGAAAATCAGATAAAGTGATTTTTGTTTCGAGACCATCCACCAGTTTTTAGGATCTTAGAAATGAAAATCCACCATTGCGATCGTAGCCAACATTTATATAGTTTAAAGAGCAGAGTATGCCACGTTGAACGGTTGATCAATTATTAATATCCATACACTAAATATCGAGCAACATCTATTGCTTTTATTTAAAAAAAAAAAAAAATATTTAGAAAATATGTAGGTGTTTATTTATTTATTTACTTATTTTTCTTTTTATTCTTTCTACAAGCAATACAATTTCCTGGCTCTAAGCCCAATTACATAGATTAGAATATTTGCACTTTGGGTGCCATTTTTGGGTACAGGAATTATCGCCCAAATGCAAATATTTTTGGGCGATATTTCGCAAAAATAACGAATTACCGCCCAAATATTCAAAATTAGAAAAATACGAAATAACGCCCAAAAATGGAATAAATTAAGAAACGAAATATCGCCCAAAAATATTTGGGCGATATTTCGCAAAAATAACGAATTATCGCCCAAATATTCAAAATT
>JAABKK020010358.1:0-23221 GCA_011634745.2 Catotricha subobsoleta
GACTTGGCCATTTCTGCATCAACTGGGCTCAAATTTGGCCAGACTTATTTTTTTGGATATTAAATATTATGTGGGGGGTCTTTTCTTGAAAATGAAAATATTTTTTTTTCTGGTCGCCCTAATATCTATAGATAGACTGTTTTTCAAGCAATATTTAATATACCTTGGTATAGGTATATACGTTATATGTAATATATTAGATTCAAAATACCAAAATATATGACGCCATTGACAGGGGTATTAAATGCGGTTGATACTATAGTAATAAAAAAGAATGTTATTAAATTAATTGCACTTTAAATAATCGATAAATAATAAAATTCGTTAGACGAGTTTCTGTTCATTTGATAGAAATATTTTGAATATTAGATGTTTGTAATTTGCTGTAAATATATATATAGCTCGGTAGTGATGTAGTATATCTAAAAATTAAATTTTTCGTACGATTCAAATTTTATAATTTAAAAAAAAAAGAAAAAAATTATCTTACCATATACTTACCAATATTTAAATTACCTCCAATTTCGTTTATCTGTGTGGGATGGAAAATTATAGAACTGCATCAATATTGCTTATTATTTAATTTTTATACAACAATATATAATGTAATAATATAATAAAAGCATTCCCTTTAAAAAAAAATCCAAATAAAAATAAATGTCATTCGTATTCTTCGTTCCCCTTTTGAACGTCAGAAAGTATTTTGTGATACAATATCATAAAATACATTTTTTTTTTAGACGTGATATTCTATTATAAAACAAATTGATGATGGCAAATCTATTTCAAAACATTATCATAAAGTTCTTCTATTTTTGTTGTCTTGTCATCCTGGTAAATTTCTCGTACATGTTATGAAAATGATGTAGAAAAAATATTTTAATTTTCAATGTCACTCCAACATTTATCCACAATTTTAGTTGCATTAAAAAATAACAAAAACCGTTCAATGGCTTTTGAATAAAAGATTCTGTATATATGAGTCCTTAAATACAAATTAATTCAATTGTGTACGAATACTTATCAGGTTCAAAAAATAAAATAAAATGAAAACATTCATTCATTTTTAATAAAAAAAATCTTTCGCAATATTTCTGAAACAATAAAGATACGAGTATTACTGGTTTTGCATGGGGTTTGCTACTCTTAGATTTACTGCATTCTGAATTGATATTCAAAAACTTTCAAAATCGAGTTCATAATACATATTCTGAATATTTTAATTTTTTGAATACGCACAAATACTCGTATTAGACCAAATTCGATTTTATTGAAATAGTAAGCCCAATAGGCATTTTTAGACAGTTGTCTAAATACAGGATATAGCTTTGCTATAGAAACTATATAAAGTCTGTATATCGGATACTCTTGTGTGTCTACAGACTGTCTATCTTTTTAAACAGACTAAAGCTTATCTTAGATTGTCTTATATACAGACTTTATATAGTCTATAGCATAGCTATATCCTGTATTTAGTCAATTATTTAAAAGTGTATTTATAGACAGTCTAAAACTCAAAAATGCCTATAAAGAAAGCTTTTTCTAATATTTTTGTTTATCAACATTTAGTAATGATCGATATCTTGCAACAAACATTTTGTTGGTTGTACATGTACTTGTATACAATAGCATGTGCACTTAACCCTTGGTTAATTAAACTTTTTTTCTTACTTAGTTTGGCGTAGTCTTTCCGACTCTTCTTTTTAATAATAATACTTTACATCACACCCAGATTTCTTCACTAAACTATTGGGTAACCAATGATTTTTATAAAATCTTCAATACTTTATTAAATATATTGCACAATATTTCTTATTTTTCTGTAAAGAAGTTATTGATCGGTGTCTCGTTTCAAAACTATTTGGAATTTTTCTATTTTAAAAACATTTTCATTCTTAATATAAAATATATAAAGATACATTCAATTCACTATATAAGTTATAAAACGACTTTTAAAAATCGTGCAATCGCTGAAAACACATCTCATTGAACCCTTATACCTACTATACTTAACGAAGTATTTTATTTTTCTTAGGTTCTTTCCTTTTTAGAACAATAATAATAAAAAGATGTTGGTTATTTGATTATTAGAGAAGAAAGGAGATAATTTTGGTTGCTTTCAAATTATTGTTTTGTTTCTGAATTTCGATTTTATTAGAAATATGCCGACATTTTGTAAATAGGTAAAAGTAAAATCAAAATATTTTTTTTTTGTTTTATGTTTGTGTGGTTTATTGAATTTTATTATTTTTTCATATTAAAAAGAATATTCCATTTTTTGGGGAGAAAAAATAAGAAATTATTAAATAAATATAAAACTTTGTAATTCCAGCATTCTTTTTTTTTGTTTTGTTTGTATTTAAATGAATCAAAATAAATTCTTTCTGTACAGCTATGAGAGATGAGACGTACTTTGAGTACATTTATCACAATATATTTTGGTGACATTTTAATGGTTTTATTTCCATATCATTTCTACTCATAACAAACAGTTAGAGGGCTATAAATGTTACATGTAATTAGGTATATAAGAATAATTCCAATCTTTTTATATTATTTGAATTTGTATGGTTCGTTCGCCATATCAGTGAATTGCAGAGGCGCGGACTTTGTAGTAACTAGTAACCGTGGTTCCCAGGTGAAAAAAATGTTCAAGGTCCTACTTACAATGGTATACATAATTGGGCTGTTGAGCCAGCATTCAGTAGGTGGGAGTAAGTACGTTGAACATACTAATAATGAATTAAATAAATAAATAAGTAAATAAGTAAATAAAAATCTAAATGGAATCTTTTTTTTTCCAAAAAAACATTTTCGGGCACTTTACAAATCTAAAATTCTTATCAACCTTATAACCGTAATATTAAAAAAATAAGCAGAAAAGTAAAACAGAAAAATAGGAAATGAAATCTAAGCAAGGTATATAAATTGTACATAACATTATGTTATCGTTATCATCGTAAAAGAAATATTCTTTTAACACCTCACATCCAACCACAACAAACGGTATTTACACATAAAATATATAAAAATAGAAAACTTTACTCAAAACAACTTCTCAAATTATTTCCCTTGAAGAAATATAATAACAATAATAATAATGATAGCAATAATAATAAATTCAACAAATTGCTTAATGGTTTTAGGGTTAGTATTAAGACAATCTGAAACAAATAGTAATCGAAACTGTAGACTTGCTTTCTGATGTTAAATCTCGAAAAGAAAAGCTATAAAGGTGTAAAAATGTATGTACTAAAGTCTCATCATATTTCAAAGAATCATAATTAGATTACAACCAAACCAACCATCATATTGCAATTTTTTTTCTTTTATTTATTTTATTTTTTCTTCTTATGTCGTATGTTTGGAGCATAGAACAATTTATATTATGCGCATGTAATTTATTTACGTACTATTGTAACAATTTGTATAATATACCATAACATTTTATTAGATATTAAGGTAGCTTTTCACTAAATAAAAACAAAAATAAAATAAACAAGTACCATTTCAAGCTATTTATGCTATTCAAATTGATTTGATTATATACAGAAATATTAAAATTCTAAGAGGTAAATAAAATGTTAACTGAAAATCATTGAGATATATTATTTTAAGAAATTTAATTCACATTAAAAATTATTGCTTTCAATGAATAATTAATTTGTTAAATAACAAACTGAAATATTGAAAACGACATGATATGACTATTAAGAATAATTGTAGAACTATCTCCATAGTGCTGAAACAAAGTCCAGAGAAATAATTGAAAATACCATTCATTTTACCTTGGGTCAAAAGATGCAAACCGAATTATTAATTAATTAAATTTGTAAATTTTAATAAAACGTCATCGTAAAATATAAAATAAACATAATTAGTTTAAAAGTTATTTAATTATATGTCAACTGTAGTGGATAATTGCAATAATCAACATTTGTATCACACATAAATTTAAACTGTTTCATATTATTTTACCAGTAGATAAAACGAAGAAAGGAAAATATATATATTAATACGAACGAGGATCTGAATTTGTATATACCATCTCGATTATGTGAGAATACACTAATCATTATAGTTACGTTTATGAGAAAATACAATATTACAATCAAAATAATTACTATAAATAAATTATTTTAATTACTTATATCCTTAATAATAGTCTAACTAGAAATTTTTGAGCAAAACTTTGTCAGGCCGCAGTTATCCAAATAAATGAAAATAAATTAAAATTTTACACTGTGAAAATTTCATTAATATTATAATCATTATTTCTAGTGCTTGCAGCCATTATAAAGTATAGAGAATCATATGTGCTGTTATACATTCTATATAAATAAGTGTATTTAAATTCTTTAATATGTATAACGTCGTTTCCATCAGCGATGTCAATCAAATTCAAAAGTCAATGAATTTGCATAATTACTAATTTCGTTATAATTTAACTTTTTTCATATCAAATTTATTACTATATATTCAACTCAGAGTAATAATAATGAAAATAATTATAAATTTAACAGGAAAAAATTTATAAATTATAGTTTCATTAATCATCGTATTCGATAAAATTCATGTTGACTAATAACAGTTAAACAAACTGCATATTTCATCTTCAAAAATATTGGTATTTTGTTCTTACTTACTTACTTACTTAACTATGATATTTTTATTTGTTCAATAATATTTCTAGTCAAATCATGCTGTTATTTGTAATTAAAGACAGCTAAAAAATATTGTAGGTATTATACATAATTAAAACGGTTTTAATTTGTAATAGAAAAGATTTTTTTTTATAATTCTTTTATTGCATAATGCTTTAATTACATTATCTTTTACCTAAAAAACTCATTTTAGACTATTAATTACGGCTAAGATCCATACTACACGTTAGTTAATAGTAGCTAAAAAAAATAAAATTGTACAACAAAGAAAGAAAGAAATGTCAACAAAAAATTGAATGATTATAAAGACGACAACGATATTTATATCAGCAGCAAGTTCTACAAAATTATAGAAAAAATTGTCTGAAATTTATTGCATGTTCACACTTCACACTACAAATATTCGTCAGATGTACCGCAATTTCAGCTTCTATTAACTTAGCATGATGGATCTAACATATTATTACACACGTTAGGTAGGACCTATATTCATTAAATAATTATTCTCCTTCGGATTATTCAATTTCGAGAAAAGCTTAAATTTTTTTTGTTTTCTTTATATATTAACGTTTTAAGAAATATAATAAATTTAACAAATTTATAAAATTAACAAATTTTCAATTTTTCAATTTTTCAATTTTTCATCTTTATTTTCTAATATGCGTATTTTTACATTTTCAGTTTTGCCAACCACTTGTGGCGAATCGTTTCATTTATTCTTTGAATTGCTTTCATTTTCAATAGAAGAGTCTACTGATTAAAACTTTTCATATGTTCCCTAAAGGAATATCTACTATTATCGCATACATTAAAAAAAAAACACTATCAAATTTTCGATTTTGTTGTAGTTATTTCTAGTTGTTTTCCTCTTAATAATACATATATCCCCTTTCGAAATCTTTTAATTTAATTTTGTTGTTGTTGTTGACTTTCCAGTTTGTGTACAATAATTGTGATGTACAGTTTCAATTAAGTTTAGTGTGTTTTTGAAACTAATGCTAACGACAACGAAAACAGTTATGAATTTAAAGAAACAAAAACCAATTTAAAACTTTTCGAAACCACTAACGCCTCGGGAAATTTTCTTATTGTGGGTTTTGTTTGGCGTTGTTAAATATTAAACCTTTTGACAAATATGAAATTTCTTGTATTTTCATCATCTCTATTTCTTATAATGTTATATTTATTAAAAGTAATTTCATTTTATATTTTTTATATTATTATTATGCTGATAACTATTTTATTTTTATTTTTGATGTAATTTTAGTTTATTGCAATAAACTAACTCAATATAGTTTAATTTAATTTAATTTTGTTTATTTATTCAATATTAAAGTATTTATCTGTAAGTAAAAATTTGTAGAATAAAAATTATTAATTGAACCAAACTCTTTAAATAACATCAGTTAAATTATTACAAACAAGTGAAACAACCATATAAGAAACTGAGAATTTATCATATATATTCAGAATTATGGACAGGAATCACCGATTCACCATTGAAGATATTACAATTATTATTGATTATACAATTATTTTAAATAAATTAGTTTTGAAAATTTTTCCATACTTATTAATAAATAGAGGTATCGATTTTGTTTATAAAAAAAAAAAAAATATTCAAAAAATATGGTACTTGTACCCCTGGTGGCTATAGGACATAAATAATTTATGACATACATATAAGCTTTTTTTGATTTTTCGGTAAAGGGATAAAAGTTATTAAAACGTATTTTATTAACAATTGGGTATAGCGGGGGAACACATCATCATTAGAAACCTTCTGGAGCCTTTGACTAAGAGCAAATTAAAAATAAATTAAAAAAATATGTCATCATATAGCCTGTTGAAAACAGTGTGCTTTCAAAATGCTTCTATATTGTTAGCATTTTATGGAGTAAATGATGAATAAAAAATAAATTAAAATGATTGATCATTGCTGTATCTACAATATTTCTTTTTAATCTGCATAAAAAAAAATATTTAACCTAATTATTGTAAAATAGATTTCGGTTTGTTATTTACTTTAACTAATATACTACGATATATACATAATTTTATTATAAAAATTGATCAAATAGAACCATAAAATACCATAAATTAATGCTATTAAATAGAATGTCAATGTTTCTCTTCAAATCAGATTTTATGAATGTTTCATTTTATTTCCTTAGAAATGTCATTTTCACAATTAAATTGTCTTCTCGTAAAGAACAATACAGCCCATAATTCTGCATTAATATATATTTAACAATAACATAAAAACAAAGGGAAATATGAATATTAGCATTCTCCTATTTTAATGGCTATTATTTGTTCAATATAACTACTTAAAAAGAAAATAGAATCTCAAGAGTTTCTTCTTTCCTGCTAATGAAGAATAAATATAATTTTCCAATATAAATATAAGAAGAGGGAAATGTATTCTTATTAAATCATCACATCAAATCATAAGTCTGGTGAAGAAGGGTGTTTGTGCCAATATAGAATTAGATTGAAGCATATAATGCTTTTTGCGAACAGCGCATAAATGCCTTTCGTTTGATTTGTTTCTACTGAAACGTAATAAATGTGAAAAGTGTATTTTCCACCTACTGATATATAAATAGAAATTTTCAACTGTTGTCATAAGGTATGTGAAAATTTTAAGAAATTATTGTTCGAATTGTGTTTTTGTGAAACAGAAATAATTATAGATAAATGATAGAAATGGTACGAATAATAATTTTCGATAGTATACAAACAAAATTGGTAATACATTTAATATTTATACTGAAATTATTGATCTTAAATTGGATTATCGAGTAACATATAGTTTTATCATCACCATCCAATACCTATTTCAATTCATATTTTGCGCAAAAACATAATTTCAGAAAGTATTATTTTCTTTTACGTATTATTAATTACCTTGTTTCTAATCGAATTAAAAAAATAAATGAATGAATTCTTAAATTCAAATTGAAAATCCATTATAGTTTTCATTTATTTTAATAATTGATATAATTGATGGATTCATTTTATTCATTCTTGATAAATTAATTGATTTCCATTTTTTCCTTTCACTTAAGGCTTAGTATCAATTTTATACATATACATCTCGACCATAGATCATCATTCATCATCATCAGCACAATATACCAATTAATCTTTTATATTTTTTTTTACACATGAAAATTATAACACATAAATATTCTTTTCTTTAACCACATTTTTTTTTATATATATAGATAAATAATATGTATATATATTATATATTAGGGTAACAATTTTTTTTCGGAATTTCAATTTTTCCAGATGCAATGTGCTTTTTAGAAATCTCGGCGGCTAAAATTAACACGTGCAAAATTACAGCTCGATTGTAGTCCGGGAAGTGGTCCCGCAAGTAGATTTTACTAAAAATATAACAAATACATTATAAAATAAATAAAATAGATAGTCTATAAATATATCAAAAGCTTTTTTAGGTAAAATCCGTTCTTAAGTTTTGATTTTTTAAAGTTGCGTGATTTTAGTTCAATTTTTTTAAGAACCATCAAACAAAACCTTCATTTTACTGATTGAAATCGATGTCATTTCACACAACATCATTAACATGTATTCTGTTTCCTTAAATTCCATAAAATATATTATTTATTTCATTCTATATATAGTTAATTTAATAAGCTTTCCATTGGTAGTAAAATGAGGAAATTTAGTGAACTATTCAGAAAGTTATGGTATAACTAAAAAATGACAACTTAAACGTGTGCTTAGATCAAATCAACTTACAGTTTTTCTTTTTATTTGTTGAACCTGTAAAATTTTGTAAATTAAAAGTTTGGTGAAAATTTCACGGTAAACAAGCTGATGATATATTAGTGTTTCTCGTATAAGTAGTGCATAATTTGAATGTGTTTTTTTTTAAATTTAATGAAATAAAATCTTCAGTTTAAAAGTAAAGAAAAAGAATCGGGTTTAATAATGATTGTACATATTTCTTCTTTCAGTAGTGTTTAAAAATGTATGATTGGCATATTAAAATGTTTACAATACACATTTCTACCATCTGAAAATATATACAATACGCATTAAATTTATTAAAATGGGGAATGTAATTCATCTCTTTTTATTTAATATTTATTATTCATACTTAGACGTGTGCGCCGGCGCGAGTTTTACCGGCGGCGGCGTGGCGTTTTAAAACTCTTAACTATCGGCGGCGGCTTAAAAATAATATTATTTTTATAACACTTTTTTTCTCACTTTAAAATATTAAAAGATATTATTAAAATCAGCTTACTGATCTAAATAATTTGATAATTTCATTATGATATATATTTTTTAATACACGCCGGTTACGCCGCCGAAGCCGTATAAAAATCAGCGGCGTACTTGGCGTTGAAAATTTGACCGGCGGCAGCGTGAAATGAAAAAAAATCGGCGGCGTTTCCGGCGTGGCGTGGCGGCGCACACCTCTATTCATACTTCAATTTTTTTTTTAACCAACATGTTCAAGCATTATTAATATTTATTTTATTTTATTTTTTCACGAGCAGATTTATATGCGGGCCTTGGAGATGTTTTTAAGTTTATTAAATTTGCTAAGATATAAAAAAAAAAAACATAATACGTTTTTTAACCTAAAAGTTTACGAAATCTAATGTACTCTTATTATATACAAGTAGAGAATAATTTTGGAATTTTTAATAACGGAAAACCGAACACCATATTTTTTTTGTTTTAAATTACAATACTTATATTATATTACAATAATAGATAAGTATATACAATATTGTATTATACTTAAAATTAATGAATTATTAAAATTATATTGAAGATATAACTTATAAAAAAAAACTTCCTTTGCTACACTAATAGCATCTTTGTTAGTTAAATTTGATCTCGGGTGTAATCATCGAAAATTGTCACAGAATAAAAAAGACTTAATTTTACATAACTTCATAAATTACTTTATATACTTTATAGTAGTTGCCGTTATATTACTTTAAGTTAATTTATGACTACCTCATAGTTGTAAAGCTGTTAGAGAGTATTGTGTCGAAATTTAAAGTTATATTGTTACGCAAAGTAAAGTAAATTAATTAAAGAATTTTTAAAGCACTTCAAAGATCAAAATTTGGAATTACTTTTAATATATCTTAGGATTTCCTGTTAATACTTTAAAAATAAAATTTTATCGTAGTTTGAATATACTCACCGATTTCTACATTATACATTTACGTTACGTGACGAAAATTGTTTTAATAATAATGAAAATAGGTAGGAAGTATTTATAAAGTAGCATAAAGTAAAAAGAAATTACCTGAAGCAAATTTTTACCCGCAGTATCTTTATTACCTCAATAAAAATTGCTCTAAAAGCGACTTTTCGTATGAAATAGTCAGATTTCTTGATTTGCTCTATAAGCGAAAGATTGCTCTTATTAAAATTTCTTATGCCAAAATATCGTACAAATTGATCGAACTCAAACTTAGTGCGAATTCATTAATATGGTATACATTTTTTTGTGATATCAATTTGCTAGGATTTATTTGAAATGATATCATCTGTCTGTATGGTCATGACAATATACTAAAATTAAATAAAACCAACATTAAAAAAAATTAAATGTAGAAAATATTTACGCCTTTCTAAAAGCTAAATTAAATTTTTATATTTGTATCATTTGACTACAAAAACCAAATAGGTACATATATTATATATACATAAATTACTTAAAAGAAATTCCCAGTGATCTTTAGAATTTTTATAATACCCTACCAAATTACTATTTAACAATTAAAAACCTAAATAAAATTGCTTGGGTTCTTAAGCCGATTTTCTTTTTTAAACAATCTTGAAAAATATTTCTTGAAAAATGATTTTATTTCGATATTTATGTATTTTATTTGGTTGCTCTTCAGCTTTCATATTAAGATTCTTCATGGTACATATTTTTCTTTTTTCATATTATTTATACATTTAACCATATTGGCATTATTAATAATACCTACTATTGAACATTGATTTTCAAATAACTCGTTTGATTTATAATTTATAAAGTAGCTTAGTTTGCTTCTGGCATAGAAACAATAAAGTATCCAATATTTCTTGTTTGTTTGTTCAATTTAACCAATATCTTTTTGATTTTTATTCGATAAAGTTTATGTTTTGCTATTATCTATTAGAGATAAAAAAAAAGAGAAAAACAACAACAACAGAAAATGAAATATTTACAGTTAGGCTTTTTATTATTACATATTTACAAAATTTATATATAAATAGTATGGATACAACGAACATTACAGGGTATATCGCAAATGAATATTAAATAATATTAAACGAAAATGATAGATGGTTTTTTTTTTTTTGAGAAATTTTGTAGAAAGGTATTCTCTTTAACCATCAAAGAATTTTAGTTTTTATTATCAAATTATAAATTTAAAAATATTAACATTATTAAAATTTAATATTATTGTGAAGTAAGTATTTAGTTTTCATAAAACATTTTTTTATTTTCCTTGAGTACAATATAAATAAATTTAATTACATCATTTAGGTGGTATTTAAATATTTAAAAATATTGTGATTACAATTACAATTATATACAATTGATCTTATAATTAAAGTACATAAATTAAAATAATTATTTAACCAATATTTTGTTATAATTTAAAATCTATGCAATAGAACAATCACAACAAAAATTAATAGCTACTTCTTCCCATTTCCATAGCTCACCAAATTCACCGCTGAAATCAAATTTTCTCAAATTTTCTGCTTGCGCACACACACCTTCCCGTCGATGCAGAATTTTTATAGCGAATGATTTTGGTTTGCACACAAATACTTTATACCAACAATAATGTTTTGTACATTCAACAGTACGTAAATATCGTGGAAAATAATCAGGACCCAAATCAATCCATTTAATAGTTGCTTCACATTTCCATGGGTATAGTTTTTTTGCATTATTATTATTATTATGAGAAAATGTTCCTCGAGAATAAGCACGTTTATTACGAGAAATATTTATATTTGCTCTATCTTCGGTTAGTGTATCACCAGCGTTTATACTTAAATCATTAATTTTATTAATTTTATCATTATAATGTTGCGTTAAAATTTTATCCTTCTTATCATTTTGCCAACTCATTCTTTTTGTTCTTTTTAATGGTGATCTCATTTCTAATGCATGATTTACATCCCATGCTGGTTTATCACTTAGTTCGGCCGAAAATTCTTCATCTACATAAAATGATAGAAGGCTATCAGCCTTTCTTTTTGTATGTGGTGCATGACTGTATACATTCTCAACGTTTTCACTATTTTGATTATTTGACATTTCATCGACTGTTACTGGCGAATTTATGCTCATGTATCGTGAATTATATGCCTCACCTAATAATTCAGTTAATATCATGTTAGGTAATTGTTCACAATTATATCTATTGCTGTTCCGATTGTTTGTTTGTTTTGTTGTACTATTTATTGATTTTGAATCACAATTATTAATTTTAACACATATTATACATAAAATTATTAAAATATTTAATACTGCATAGTTTATTTTAATCATTATTATTAACATATGATTTTATGAAATTTACTGAAGATTTTGAACAGATCACACTAATGATGGTTTAAAATATGCATCGCAAGTACCCAAACTGCACTGAGCAACAGAATCTATGAACATGTAATACGGCTGGCTCTATACTTAATTAATGTTCAAACGTAACAAATTGATATTTCAAAATTCGAAAAGTAGTAGAAGTATACTGAATATATTAGGTAGGCAATAGCATGTGATAAAGGGAGAGAAAAGAAAGTAATAAAATTGTTGGCTAAGTTTCACCGAAATTTTATGATGTGTAGGTAATAATTACCTGCTGTTTACAGTCTATTATACCTTTTTCATTGGGTTGTGATTTACAGTGCGATTATAACATGTAATCCAACTAAAAATTATTAACTGGTGGTAAGTATGTATAAAAAATAATAATAAATTCGAAAAGATAAAGCATTTATCAACTTATTGATATTGGTTTTGATTGTTCTGAAATTTAGTTTATATATATATGTACTTATATTCTATACTAACAGCAAGTATACATTTATGATCGTAAAAAAGTTATACTCACTCATATTAATCCTATTTAATCTTATTTAAAATTATTAATTATTTGCAAAGATAAGATCTTAATAAAAAAAAAAAAAAATAGTGTATTTATGACATGTACAAGAAAAACATTAGGTGTTTGCAAGTTAAAATTTTAAATAATATTAACAGATAATAATTAAATCTCAGCTATTTTTACCTGCACATTAAAAATAAAAAGGTCGCTACCTCTATTTGTTTATTATAGTGTTTTTTTTTTGTTTGTTAATTTGGTAAATAGTTTATGATTTAAATACCGGAGCTATCTGAACAGACACAAGGCAGAGAAGCAATACTACAAAAGCAGCAAGCAATACTTCGTTTCTAATTTAAATAAATTGGAAATACTTTAGTTAAATGTGTTAAACAACAACTACAAACATGTACTGAAATTTTATAAGATTTGAATACTTTAAAAAAAAAATTGAAAATACAAATAGTTTGATTTTTTTTGCTGATGATTAAGTTGTATTGATCTCAAAAAAGTTATATTAAAATTCGCGTTTATTCGGATCGTTTACTATTCGTAAAAACCTCATGTTAAAATTGACCCCCTAAATAATTTGATTTTTTTTGGAAAATATTGAATTTTTCATAGGTAGTCCGCGGGGGGTCAAGCTCAAGACTCAATCAATTCACCTCAAATGTCGTTTTGAATATTTTTATCAAATTTCCTGGCATCAGATAAAGAGAGGGGGGTAGATTTAAAATCTAATTAAGCCAAATATTCAAATTCAGATTTTTATAGAATGCATTCCTAAAATTACACCTCGACTAAAAATTAGGTGTATAACAAAGTTAGTGGATGTTTTTTTGTTATTACAACAACAACATACATAAAATTTACTTCGGCTGTTTGCACTTAATTTATGGTGTAAATAAAATCAATAATTTACTGTAAATCAACTGTTTTATTTCGTATATAGTTTACAAATATCAAAAATGAAATCCAAACATAAATTACAATAATGGTAATATTCATAAAAAAAATGTATCCAAGAATATATTTTACTCATAATATAAAAATTAACTTGACCTTTGATTATATTATTGGCTTTCAAATTCGGTATGTATAATATATATTACATATTTCTTCAAACAGATTTTCTAAATGTGATTGACATTGGAAAATACTCATAAAAATTTGTTGTGATTGTATTGGGACTATAAGACAGGTACATTAATATTGTTAATTTTCGCCGTCTTCCTTCCTTCCTTTCGTTAGTATCTATTTGAAATTAATCTGTAATCCTCCTATTTTTGCTTGACGATTTTTTTTTGTACAGATTTTAGAATGTGGTACAAATTGCAAAATTGAAAATTCATTGCACGAAATGTCCATTAGATCGAATTGTTTTTTTTATTTAATGATTATGAGGATTATTATTTAATGTTATCTTTCTATTTGATCGTATGAAAATTATTTCAGATTTAATAAAATAATAGCCGAACTTTTATGATAATAGAAATTATAATAATGAATTATTATTATTATTTTTTACTTAATTATTGAACAAAATCAAGTATTGGTTACGTAATTCTTTTTTTTTTTTTTTACTATTTTTCTGCGGATCTCTGGAATGGGCGGGCTGATTATGATACTAAAAAACGCAGATTTTGTTTTTGAAAAAAATATACATACTGCCGTTTTTCGATATTTCGTTTTTTATCTTGGGATTCAAATTTTTTTTTCTGTTTTTGGTTTTTCGGGTGGTATAGCTCCCTCTCCTTTTCTTTGACAAAAATAAAGTCATATAATTGGCAGCTTGTGTTTTTAGTATTATTAAAGTTATTAGTAGAGCACAAAAATTTCATGAAATTTTTTTTTAAAAGTTTCATTTTACTGAAAAGTTGCTGAAAATTTAAACAATTTCAAAAGTTTTATAAAAGAAAACAAAAAGAATTAAAAATTGAAAAATTGGCAAAAAAAGTAATTTTTTTAAATTTATTTTCATATTTTTTTGCAAAGGAAACAAAATGAATAAATATATTATTATTTGATACACTTGCAATTTTAATAAAGTGAGGTTAGAAATAATTGAATGTTGTCCTTCTATTGTCATAAATGCGAGTTACAACAAAAAATAATACTAATTTTAAAATAAAAACAAATTCCCGATATAATTACATCAAGGTAGATCGATATACTCGCTAGTATGGTAAGTACAGTGATGTATTTCCAAACTTGATCGCAAAAATCTATTCATTAAAATAGCAAAAGCGGAATGTAATTAAAGCGACCTGTTTTAAATTCTTCGATTTTGAAAAATTCAACAAAGTAGCGGAAGTATGCATATCTTTTTTTATAGTTTGCATAAAAGATGAAAATGTATAGAAACTAACGATGCGGAAAAATGTATAAATAGGTCTATTATATTTTTATTGCATTACGCGAATATCGATTAAAACTTTAAATGAAATAAATGTATTGAAAGGTTTCATGAAAAGTTTCAACTGGAACTTTTTAAGACTTCGTATTCTGTTCCTGATGCATTTAGAAACAAAATTGTGACTATTTGCTATTAATATTACTTCTCAAATTTGTTATGTTAACCAATACAAAAATATCTTTAACTATAATTGACAAAAAAAATAACAGTTTCATTTTCCATTTATCATAAGTACCTGAACTTAGTAAAAAAAAAATAACTTAAAATATATAAAACTACTTTCTCTAACTAAAATAAATCGTTGAATTATAAATAAATAATTTATTGCGCTTGTATCTTTTATTTTTGGGTCGGTTAGGATGAACTTAATATTTAGAAATCATATTTTTATCATTCTTAATACGCATATTATCAGTGATAAATTATTGCCATATTCTTTAATTATTTCGCGAATAATTATTAGTATATAATTCAATCGCAACCTAACAGAAAATCTAATTTGAAAAATCATCTTTTTGATAAAAATATTTTTCTAGTGCATACAAACCTTAAATTCATTTTAAAATCGCAGTTCAGAAATTCAGTTTTTTTTTTTACAATTGTGTAAATAATTTATTCCCATTTTTTAACCTTTTGCTAAATTTATTTTATTCTTAAGTTTCATGAAATAATAAAACAATAATTGATTAAAAAGAGAAGAATAAGTTAAGATTTACTATCAAGCAAAAAAAATATTGGTTTAAAAATCTTGATTTCCACTAACTTTAATAGAGATATTTTCAGAATTTCTAATATATCAGTGAGTATCAAATTTTATTCATCAGTTCTCACCAATCTATATTCTCCTACATTTGGTCAATGCCTAATCTTTGTAAGCCGGCAAACATCTACTATCGTTCTCGTAACTTAAAAATTAAATTAACAGTATATTTAAGTACATCCTACCGCGCCCGAGTCATTTTCCTTACTAAACGTTCAAATGCAAGTTGAATGAAATGCAACCAAAATATCCTTTAAATGTTTATATGCTGGCAATAGAAAAATATTTGAATGCTTGCAATGAAATGCTAAACAAAACGCATGCGTGAAACTGAATGAATACAGCTTTTCAATGTATTGTGAGATTGAGCTAAAAGCTTATGGCACAGGAAAACGTTTGCGAATAATTTAAATGTTCAATGGAAGGAAATATGCCGGTACAATATTTGATAAGAAAGCTTTTTCCTTTTGAACATTGAATGATGATGAGAATATATGGTTTAAAGAATCTTTGACGATTTTTTCTCTGATTTTTACACTTCATGGATTCAAATGGTGGTATATGGTACGTCTTTATTGTGTGTGAATATGAGTATGGTGGGTCTGATATATATTCTATTCCTTCATATCTCTGTTCAACAGTAAGCATGCCAGTATTGTTATATATATTTGCACGCTGCTGTAACGACGTTACAAAGTTTATATCAAAAAATAAATACGCAAATACCTATCTGTGCTTCATTGATTTAAAAAAAAATTATCATTTCGTTTTCTATATTGTTGCTCATTCACTTGATTTAGTTACATAAGAGGTAATTTCGAGAAAGCTTTAAATTCAGAATTACATTACACAGAACAACATAACATTTTAATTTAAACAATTTACATTGAGCCAAAAATCTGATTTGAATGCAATGTTTTATTACCACATGTTTTTCTTACAACAAATCGAATTTAATGTGCTATGAATATCTCATTAAATTTCTTACAATAAAAAATAAAAGACCAACTTATACTTACGATATTGTTTTATGTTTCTTATTTAGACGTATATAGTTTTTAAAAAAAAAACGTATTTTAGTAGCCCTTCGTTAATTTTTTAACTTGAATGCTAATTTTCTCCATAATTATATCTAGTATCAAATTGCATAATCAGAGATCCCTTAAGTATTATTTTATTTTAATTTCTAAATAATTCAGTTACGATAATAGTCACTTTTCATTGTATTTTTTAGTCAAAAATATTTTAATTTAACCAATTTGATGTTAAATATGTCAATTGTCGATAAATTAGAAATAAAAATCAGAAGGCAAACTTCGTATAGAGGGAAGAATCGCCCTTCTCAATTTTTGATTAAAAAAAAAAAAATAACTTAAAACTTTGTAAAAATCAGATTAGTATACCTATAGTACTTTTGCCATTCATGTAAATATCTTTCGATTATCTAGTTTTTCAATTCATCATCCAGAATATTGAAAGAATTTAATATAATTTTGTTACAATTTTCTTAACATTAATTTTTTATGTTATTTCAAAACGTAAAAATTTACTGCAATTAACGCTATAAAAAAAAAATTGAAAATCCAAATATTTACCAACTTCTTTAACTTTCTAAAAGCATCCCAATTACCAAAAACTACTGATAGTAAACTGTATTTTGGAAATCTTTAGCAAGCAATAAAAATCGCTGTCTGCTTTTGGTTATATGTTCTTTTCTGCCTGTCTATCATAAAATTTATTTTGTATTTATGCCATACATAATAAAAACTAATATTTTCCATAAAGCATCATCAACCAATTTAATTTACGATGGCAAATATAATTCCCCCAACATTATTGTCTATTTCGCTCGATATCATTTTATATAATGAACATTATTTTATTTCGCTTATTTTCTTTATTTGGCTCCTTTCTAAAAAAAAAAAAAAAAAGAATAAAATCATGTTATTTTTTAAGACTTCCATTTAAATGTAAATGTAAACAAAAAACTTAATGCTCTTAAATTTTATGGTATTATTAATACTATCATAGAACAATATATAATCTACAATCTACATTTGATAATAAGTAGATGCATATATGTATATTATATTTTTGGAATTGTTTTTTTTTTCTTTTTTACTAAATCATTTATAAAACATTTTTTAAATTAATTTCGTCTACGATATAGTTTTTGAAAAATTATTTTATAATTTGTACTTTTGTAGTATGTTTACAATTCTGAAATAATCCAGGCAAATTTGGTAAACCGCTACTAAAGAAATCTTTAATTTATTTATCATTTTACATCGTAGATTTTCACAACAGTCAAACCAAACGATATGATTTAAAGAAGAAAGCTTCACAGTAATTTGTATAGAAAAACGAAAACATATTAAATTGTATCGAATGAAAAATACTAGCTACTTATTCTGCATTACATGGTAATTTCCCTTGATTATATTATTCCCACCAAGTATTTCCATTGATACTGTCAGTCCCTTACTATCTTAAATATATTTTTGAAAGATTTATTATTATCCTTAAAAGACCCAGTTCTTAACAAATTTACTGAAATGTTAAAATTCTTTTCGATTATGTCAATATCAGAAATCCGACACAGTAACATTTTAAACCATACGCCTAGACCATAAATATATCTAAATTACTATCAAAATAAATAGAAAATAGTTACAATGTATTTATTGATATATTATTATTTGTTATGATGGAAATTTATTTTGGTTTTTTTTTTTTTACTGAGAGCATATTTCTTTTATTTATTTTCTGTTTGACATAAAAACAATAGCACATGGCCATATGCCAACTATGCTAAATATGTATAGAAAATGTGTTTTATTATATGGCTGGGTTAGAGGTGGTGCTGAGGGTGTGTTATATCATTCAGTCAATCACTCCCTCTATGGATATACAAATTTTTCGAGGGTCAGAATCAAGCATCATTACATTTTCGCGAAGATTGAAGACATTTAGAAAATTGAACGATAAATATTATCCGTATTTTTCGTGCAATAGATTGCGATATTTGAATACATAATGTTTTCTCTTTTTCATTATTTGATTTATTATAATGATTTTTCTTTTTCCATGGGTAGTGAAAAATACGGTTATTGTTATCTATTTTCATGATTGTTACCTATAACCCAATTATAGCTTAGATTATTATTATTTTTATTTTTTAATGCAGTACAATTTATTCTAGAGCAAAGGAATGGAAAAAAAATTCAAAGGAATATAACACACATAGACACACATTCAGCGAAAGTGCTTGCAAATAAGCCCCACTTGAATTCAACCGACTTTGTGAATATCAGAAATGGATGGCGCCTTAATTCTTTCATTTAATAACCAAACAGCCATTCTATATGAGTATGTCGAAAGCAACGCAGGCTGTTTTATTTTATCCATACTAACATTTTCTTTTTCGTTTTTATATATTCTTCTTCCTTTTGTTTTTCTTTCAGCTTTGGTACGAAAGTACCTATTATAGCTTTATTTTCTCTTTCAAAAATTTATGTTTCTAATGCATGACCATTTATATCATACATAAACTACAAACGCGAACAAAAAAATATTTTTAAATCCATCATAATGCTTAAGTTAGCAAATATTTTCTATTTTTTACATTCATTTTTTTTCCCTTAATATGCTACGCAACGCCTCATTTATATTGTAGATATTGAACAATGACGACCCTCCATTTCCTTTTTATCGAAGCTTAAAACTTTATTCTACGGAACCTTAACCAGGGAACCGACTTCACCTGTGTAAATAAATATAAATATATATATATATTTTTTTTTTATATAAAAATGAACCTTATATATAATACACATATTTAAATACTAATTGCAAAGAGTAAAATATTGTCTAAATGTAACATTTTTTTCATCTTATCTCGATTATCTCGGATAAATTTTGATTTTATTTATAGATAAGTTTAAATTTATGATCATAGCCAATAGCCACGTAAACTTTGCGTTTAGAGATTTGAATCCAAGACGATGACTATAAAACTAATTACAGAATCGAAACAAAAATTAATTCAGTACTATATAATAATGCCATTTAGTTAAATGTGAATTGGAGACAAGAAATAATATTTTGATTTGCTCATAAATTATGTCAATTTCCATGCCTATATGCAGAAAATAATATAACATAATAATAGACGATGTTGAATGATGGTTATTATGGTCTGTTTGTGATTCCTGGAATGCTTTTTGTGTTTATAATTTTTTCATAATGTGTACGTAAGTATCTAGATTATGTATATTGCATACATCACAAATATATATTTAAATAACAAAAATAGATATGAGCATCTGTCTGTTCATTAAAAATTGTACATGATTGAGTGATTGAGCATAAATTTAAAATGTTTTCAATTATTATTATTAAACACTTTTTTTTCTTGTTGTAAATAATTTTATAATTATTGAATATTGAACATGGATTTTGCATTTTATATTTTTAAATTAATTGTTTCTATTTTAAAATATTAAAAAATAAAGTATTTGACAATAAAATTGATATAAGTGATATAAGTTTATCTAAATAACGCAAGGGAAAAAAAAACTATTGTAGATAATTGTTGTTATTAGCTCTATTTTGAATATTGAACTGTAAAATTAGCTAGCCATGCGCTAAGCTAAAGTCTGAAATAACAAATAAATCTGTCATATATGGTGTAGTAAAAACGAATTGCTATATACAAAAAAATTATGAGATTTATAAAAAAAAAAAACACAGTTGATCTTCAATAGTAGAATAATATGTAGTATATTTTTGTAGAAAAAACTATGTTAATTTAATTTTCGCGTATACCATTAAAATTGGTTAAATATTTTTCATGTGATCATTTTCTGAACAGGACGAATTTATGTATAATTAAAAATAAATCATAGGTCTTTTAAGTATAATACATTTTTAGCGATTTTTCTTTTTCTGTTTGTCTTGTTTTGGTTTCTTTATATTATTTTATCGTTAAATCGCCTAAAAAAAATATATCAAATGTAGATATTTAAAAAAAAAATTAAAGAGATTTTCTTTTTTAACTTAAAAAATGCACTTGTTTTTAGTTTTTCAATGCTGCTATTGTTTAATTTTTAAATGTTCGAAAATCTCATATGTCACTTGGCACCATATCCATAAACTATAAAACAGAAAATCATCATATAAAGCATAAAATTTTAATGAATTGAAGGTAAATATAAGATATTCCAGGGTATTCAAGGGAAATTAAAATACACCTATTTGGACATAAAATATAAGAGAAAAGTTTTTGCTACTTTGAATGCAAGATTATAAGTGGAAAGTTTTGTGGTGAAAGAAAAGAATATTTATGAGTTATAATTTTTATGTGTAAAAGTAGAAAAGATTAATTTTTGATTAATTGTTATTGGTGAGATGTAAGCAACATTTTGTGGTGATGATGATGAATGATGATCTATGGTCGAGCATTTTACTTATTTATTTATTTATTTTTTTGTTATACCTATATGAAAAAGTAATTGTTGTTACTATGCTTGAGCGTACACTTTTAAAAAAAAAAAAGGAAAAGATATCAATTAATTTATCAAGAATAAGAAATATAAATCAGTTATTAGAGTCTTTTCTATTAATTTTCAATTTGGTTATTCATAAATTAGGAATGATGTTTCTCTTATTTATATAGCTTGCTTACACTGATTGTTTTTACTCGTTAAGATCGTGAATTTTTTTTTTTTTACTTTCATTTTGTTATTTTCTCAGGATTGATTGAACGGCTTTTTATGATTTATCCATCGTTCGACGCAGAATCGAAATGTCGTCAAAATATAAACATTCTGGTTTGGATCTGTTTTGGTTTCTGATTCGAATATTCAATAAAAATTGTTTTCTGATTTCCAAAAATCACCTTTTTTGATTTTACAACCGAAATTAAAACAGATCAAAAGTATATTTTCAAATCGTCTTAAATCTGCGTCTAATCATCAGAATCCGTCAATCAGTCCATAGTAAAAAGTGAAATTGAGTGCTTTTTGTGTTCATTTTTTTTTTCTAATTAATTCGTATAATTCTAGCGCATGAAAATAGGGTGAATCGAGATAATTTTAATCGATCAATTAAAGTCAAATTTCTCGTTCTATTTGCTCTATCTCAAGATTGATTAGATGGATATTGACCATTGGTCCACTGTTGGACGCAGAATTGTGATGGTCTTGGATTAATTGATTTAATTGAAAGATAAAATAAAGCTAGGGATTATTATTTTTCTTTGTTTATGAATCTAATACTTGCAAAAATGTAGTTCTATACCAATCTAATTGGCAGCTTGTTTTTTTTTTACTAAAATAATGTTAATTGTAAAAGATAAGATGTAAGCAATATTTTAATGGGTAATCTGACATAAAGTTTTATTACGATCAGTTAATTAAATTGTAAATATTACCATTATTCATAAATTAAAATTATAAAAGCTATCACTTGAAACCTTTTAAAATGATTAATTCCAAGATTAATATGCGAATGTTTTTTCCATATAAAAAAGAAAAATAATGAATGTATTCATGCCGACGGTACTTACATCCACATTCTCATTGTTTATCTATTTTGTATATAAAATGCTAACAATGTGGAATCATTTTTAATATCATTCTGTACGTGATGATGCTGTATATTTTTAAATGAGAATTTGTAAAAAAGCATAATATTGAAACAGCTTCAATTAATTTTTTTTCGAAAATCATATTCAAATATTTCCATAGATTTTAATCTAATTGAAAGTCAGAACAATTCTGTGTTATGTGAAATAAAAACTGAGACTAAAAAAGAGACGGACGAAATATATTGCATTTCTTTGCATAGAAAAAGGCAGAGCGGTCAGGTAAAGCTTCCGCATTTCTAATTTCATGAATTGGTTTTTTTTTATATAAAAATTATTTATTGAGCCATTCCGCACGTAGTGTGACATAAGTTACGATTTTTTGTTTTTCTACTTTTAAATCTGACATCCAAAATATATCAAATCTGCAACAAGACCGAATATCTTTATGAGACGATAATATGTCTTAAACATATTGTTTCATCACAAATGTTGTCGAAAAATATATTTAAAATAAACTGGTAACAACGTAAGAGTATGCACTTTCTCATCAAAAACTTTCACTTTATATTTCATATTTCGTCGGCTGAGAGTTGTTTTGTCGCACATCCATTTTTCTTTGAAAGGAAAATAGACGTTAACGACATATGTATAAAGTCTATTTTCCTTTCAAAGAAA
>JAABKK020010369.1:4550-18137 GCA_011634745.2 Catotricha subobsoleta
TATTTTGTATTTTGTTTTAACAGTTTTTGTTACCAGCAACATATAATGAAAGTGACGTGATGGGAAATGATAATTACTATAAGTAGACATTAGCAGTCGTCAGTGTTGTTGGTTTATTATTTATTAGTAAGTGTCTGCTGTAGGTAACAGTTTTTATATTCCATAAAAATGGATAGAAATAAAGAAACCGCTAGAATAGAAGAGGAAAAATATTCACTTCCGTTTATTATTTATATTAAATGTGCATAGTGGGCATTTTAGTAGTCTTCAAAAAATATTGTGCAATTGGATACCAAAAAAAAAAAATAATAATAAATAAAATAGCAAAAAGAAATTTAACAGCCATATCGTCTGGACTCTGAAAATATAACGATATGGAAGCCCGTATGATGCCGTTTTTTTTTTTTTGGTATGCTGTGTCTGTTAAAATATTAATGGATGTTGGCGAATGGTGATGATAGCCACTGCTACGTTTATGGGTTAAGTGGTTTTGTGGTGTGCATTTTATTCTTATCTTCCTTTTTTCTCTTTTTTCTTTTTTAAACTAAATGCTAGCCAATACATGGACTACCACTTGAGTGAGAACTATTCGAAAAAGCTTTTAACAATCAGTTTGCACACAACTTCATTTCTCCGCACCAAAAAATATTTAATTTATTCGATTTTTTTTTATAATAGTTTTCTGTAAATGTAAATATGCGTATGAATCTTCTGACATCTAAATCTCATATAAAATGATGTTCTCAAATTTTTTTTTATGAATCAAAATCTATCCACTGACGCAATCACTAAACCATATCCAAATAAACATTAACATTATAATTTAGGTACATTTTAATTTGCATAAGAATGCTTGAAATCAAACGCGTTAAACTTGTTCATTAATGCTAAATAAGAGTTTCGTTGCTGAATCAATAGTTTAGTCGAATAGATTTATAAATCGTAAAAAAAAAATAAAAAACGTAAAAATATGAAAATATTCGTTTATATAAAAATTTAAGCACATGTGATAAGTTAATGCATATTTTCATTGATTCGATTTTTATTACAGAAGTCATTATAGATTATTTTGATAGTTGTGCTGAAAATATGTCGTTTTTCTGGATATAAATCATGCGATATATGTATTCAATATTTATTCTTAACCGAACGATAAAATGTTATGTATTTTTAATCAGTTTTATTAGATACAGTTACGATACAGAACTAGGTTATATTTAAATCATTCAACTAATCTCTGCTTTTAGTTTAAATATCAACAATTTATTCGGTACTACAATAGTTTTGTAATATAAACAATTTAGTCCGAATTTGTAATTTCACAAATAAACTTTTATGTCTTAAGTTTTGAGAAGACAAACTAAAAACATCTTGTTACACAACAGTTAATTACTTTAAATCCATACAATATCATTTTCAATGCTGATTATATATAAATAGGTTTACTGCAATGCAATTTATATGGACAATAACCAAATCTTAGATTATTTACTTAAAAACTACACAATGCAATTCCAAACTATTTTAATGGAAGAATAATAATTAAACTGAGAAATCTCATCTATAAATAAATTAAATCTTATTGTTATTTTATAGAATTTAGAAAAATAATCCGGTTACCTAACAATTTATAATTTTAAATAGATCTTATAATTTATCGAAAATCATATGTTTATCAAATCTAAAAATCGCATATCTTAACTGTTATCGCTACTGCGCTTGAATCAATATTGAATCAGTTTTTGTTTTTGTTTTTTTTTTTATGAAACATTTATCTGTAGGTCTGCAGTAGAGACTATACATAAATCATCCCACATACGTATTTATACACAACCGAAAAAGTTCTTTGTGAAATCCAAACAAATATATTTATTTTCACTGTTCTAAATTCAATAGAAAAGGAATAAATTTAACAAATACCCAAATCTTTTATCAACCAATTCAGCAAATTTTCTCAAAATCATTATGCTCAAAAGCGAAATATAAAAATATATAAGAAAATAAACAAAAAAAAAAAAAAAATAGTCCATACGGCAGCACAACAATTTAAATTCATCTATGAACAATCTTCGTCGCTTATAAACCGATTCAATATAAGTGTCACATCTATTTCTATAGCAGATAATGTTTGAAATTGTTATGTCGAGTTTCTACTGTACCCAAGTAAAGGATATAACTCTTAAGACTTTTGTTCATTCAATTCAGATCGTTATGTGAGGTCAACATAAATCATGTCTTGATTTTCTTTTATGTTTTGTTATTATTATATATTTTTGTTCTGTACTATACTGTACTGATCTGTTCTGTATTTTTGTTTTTTATTTTTTTTTTTTTTGTATATTTTTCATTTCAGTTAGTTGGATAATAAAATATTTTGTACATGAATAATAAAAAGGAAACCTATTCTCACAATGTAATTCAATACTTTTCTGGCTGCATTTTTTTAATGTTCAAGCTCATTTTCATATCTTTTTAATTTTTTGTATTATTTCGTTTTCGAGTGTTGCTTACTGTATTTTTTTTTTTATAAAAAGTATTATATAGAATAAGAGAGTTACTATTTATGAGGTAGACGACTATCCAAACTATTTTTGTTAACCAAATGATTTTTTTTTTGATTTTGTAAAAACCTTTGGGTATCAATTGAAAAATATTTTCTGGTGACTAAACGGCAGTTTATAATTACTTAAAACTTAAAACAGAATTATTGCTTCAATATCACGTGTATTGATACGAATTTAATACCATACAAGTTATATTTTCGAACCCTTATGCCATAAATAAACCTTATTATGTTATAAAATATTTTTATACCATTTGAAGGTATTGAATATGGTATGAAGAATCGAAAATATAACTTGAAGTCAATTGTATGGTAATAAGTTTGATACCATTATTACGATTAGAAGAAAACTCTTATCCTCTTTATGGTATAAAAATTGATATCACACAAAGGAAGGTATACACTTTGAAATACTTATGCCATAATTATTTTAAATATTTACTTTCTACAAGACTATTTGAATTATACAGCATTATAAATCGTTTTATTATTATTAATATTAACATTTTATTCCATATTGATGTATATTTCTAATATATAAAAAACGTTCCAAAATATACCTTATTTTTCTGAGGTTATTATGAACTTCGTACCTCCACAGGATACGATTTTTTTTTTTTATTATTTAACATTACAAGGGAATTGATTTTTAGATTGAAAAGATAATTGAACAAAACAGAACGCTTCAAATGAAGTTTTGTGACATTGTTTTTTTTCACCCCTTTTTTAGCATTTGATATTACTAACTAGATACATACATAGTGTACAATAAACCAAATAATAACACAATGCGATATTTAAACTTTATAAAACTTCAATACAAAAATTAAAAAAAAAAAAAAAGTCTGGAAAAAATAATAAATAAAACCAAATTAGGTGGTGTATATTACTTACCTTGGATTTTAAATGCAGACCAGCTATTACGTATATTTGAGTCCTATATAAATAAATACCCAGCGATTGATGTTTATAGAACGTTATCCAATACTAAACTGCAAATATCTATGTATTTATATAGCAGCTATAATTCAATATATATTGTTGATACTTTATCACACTATCGTTTTCTGTTTAATATATTTATCGTTAATACAACAAATATTGTTTTATTTTTATTGCCACTTCAACCACCATTTCTTTTCTATTCTTTTTTTTTTTATTATTATTATTTTTAACTTATTTCTACTTTTTTTTCTATTTTCTTTTCGATATTTTTCTAAATATCTATCGAACAATAAATAACAATTGTATAAACAGATGTAAATAATATCTACACTTTTATCATTCCAACGAAAATTTTCTTTTTATTTCAAATCGGCCATCAGTAACCAACTTTTTATATATTTTTTTTATATTTTTATGATGATTCGATATTAATATAGGTATTTGATAAGATTTCAAATTCGAAAGGCAATAAAAAACATGCGCGCACAATGATAAACAAAAAATCCACTTAATACAGACGATGATAAGGTAATTGGTTTGGTGATGATGGAAAGTGTCCGCTTGACATCTGAAATATAAAACGTTATACAAACATAAATAAATTACGATCCAATAAAGTAATTTTTATTTTTATTTTTAACAGAAGAAATATTTGCATTGAGGAAGCGAAATATCCGATTAACTACAAATTGCTACACTTCTTTTATAATAAAATTAATTTTAAACAGAAAAAAAAATGAAAAATAAAAAATCTAGTTTAGTTGAAACGATCGTTTTTGAAGCCAAGTATTTATTCATATAATTTTGCGGAATAATTTTAAATTAAAAATTCAGTTGCGAATATTTGTTTGAAATTAAATTTAAATTGAAAAAATTTGTTTGGACTTAAAAAAAAAACTAGCAAAATTTAGCAATTACATGGTTTAACTGATTCAGGAAACTTCTTCAAACCCTTTAGGGTCAGAAAAGAAATCTATTTATTTTTATTCTTGTAAAATTTGTTTAATTTTTTTTTGATTTGAAGAACTTTAAAATTCATAATTAAAAATACTGAATAATTTATTTCCTTAGCGTTAATTTCTCTGCAGAAGCTACTTGCATATTAAGAACCTCTTCGAAAATTGAAAAATCCAAAATAAAAAAAAAAAGAAAAAAAACAGAAGAAACAAATTAAACAAAATTGATACAACAAATGAAATCATTCAAAAAATTATATTCTCGTATGTCACGGTATCGAAGTTAATACACAGGCAAAAAAAAAATTAATTTAAAATGATATTATGCAACATCATTTGAAATAAATAATGAAAGAAACCAAATTAAAATTCAATGAACCTTGACAATTTCCTTGTGGAATATGACATAAATGCAAATTATTTACGAATAGAATGATTAGTTGAGCGTGCAAAATTTCGGAGTTAAGACAAACATAACATTTTAAATTGAGTCAATAAAGTTTTAATAATTATGATAACGAACAACAATATGTTTGCAATATAAAATTTATGTTCTGAATTTTATTTAAATTATTCTGCTTTGCGACATATGTTTAATCGATGTTTGAATTTAGTTTATCTTTATTTTTTTATTTATTTCTTTTTTTTTTGTAAAAACGCCCACAAAATTTAATAGAAAAAATCGTCATGCAAAAGTATCGGTCAAACAATTATATATCTTCTTGTTTTAAAATTTAAAAAAACACGTTATTAGTTGCTCTGAACTAAAATAGCAATATTAAAAGTACAGCCATTAAGTGACTTTCTCTGAACAAAAATTATTTTCATGCATTTTATTAATATTTAAGTAATTAACTAACATTTTAAACTCATTTATACAAGAAAACAATATCGCATTTAAAAATTTATTATTATGCACAAAACGAAGAAGAAATATTTAAATACAATACAATATTGTTTTACATTCGCACAATGCAGGTAAATATCAAATGATAAGAGATTATTTTGAAATTATGAAATAAACATTTTGGAATTTTCAATAAACAAAAAAAATACCCATAAGCGATTAACCAACCACAAGAATTTGGTATTAAACTAAAAATAAATAACATTTAATAAAAAAATAAAAATAAAATTGCACACACAGAGCGAAAAAAAACCGGTTTACATTTTCATTTAAAAAGAAATCTGCTAAATACCTTTCTATGATTCACTGTAGACTTCACAAGATTCTTATATTTTTGAAAATTTTATTATTTTCCTTAAGAATATCTTTTTTATTTTTTAAAAAGAAACCACTTTAATTAAAATATAAGCACTGCAATGACATTAAAAAAATTAAATTAATTTAATTTATATGAAAAAAAAAATATTATATTTTATTTTCTAAAATAACAAAAACACACACACAATTTTTATGTGAAACCGAAACGACCGCATAAAAATATTATATGGTTATCAACAGTACGAATGCCGGCAACAGACTGAAGTCAAAGTCAACAGAATCAAATGATTTTGTGTTGCCAGAGGTTTTCGAGAAAGCAGTTGTGGAAAACCATTTGTATGCGAACGATTTTAATTTCTGTGTATGTATTTTCTTAGTGCATTCGTATCTTACTTTCAACGGTGTTCTTCAATATACATAGTTAAGAAGTTTTCAATTATTATAGCAGATGCATTTTATATCGAATATGATTTCCGTTAATTGAATAACAAGTCTTTCAGCGTAGTTAGTGGGAATGATAGCAGAGAGTTACGTATTTTAAATTGTAAATTTTTTAAATCCAAAGTATAAGAGTTCAAATTAGATTTACCATTCAATTAAAAAAAAAAAATGAATTAATTTAAATTCACTTCCAAAAATAAATATTGTTCAACCGTATAAATTATTCAAATATATTTAAAGGTGAAATAGTTCTTCAACCCAGTCCAGTCACTTTAAAACGAAAATATAATTTGTACTTCTTTCCTTTCTCCAGCACCAAACGTTTTCTATACCTTTAGCACTTTTTATTTATTTATTTTTTTATTCTATGTTTGTTCGAATGAATTTGTTCATAAAACGATATGAAAAAAAAAGAAGAAAATACATAGAAATAAAATCGTGCAACTTGTTTCTAATTAATTTATTTGGACACTACATTAGTAAGCAGTAAGTTACCAACAAATCGTATAATTTTGATTTACAATGTGTACAACAACCAGCCAGTAATTGACCAATCAAGTACCATCACTTAAAATCTAAACGCATTTAAGTGTAAGTTGATTTATAAGATCAGTTTGAAAGACAGAAGTTGGTTACTTGTTTGCTTTGCTTTCTTTATAATAAACATAATATCAGTTCAAAAGAATTTATGCCTGTTTTATTTTAAAAATAATAAATATTTTTTGTGTGGTTAATAATGACAATGCGGATTTCTTTTCTTTTTTTTTGAATAACTCTTCTGAATATCATTTATGAGCGTCGAACAGGTGGTCATTGATTTTACATAGCGTTTGTATATTTATTCAGAGTTTACATAATATGTACTTAAATTGTTGCAATGTGCAGACGATGAATGACTTAGTATTTGGTAGTTCTTCGTTGCTTTAACTGTGCCTTGCACAAGGAACGTCAATTATTTTAAGTTTATTTATTCCTGTAAGCAATTAAAATTATTATTTTTTCTTTTATGCAAAAGCATATATAATAAGAACCCAACAGACTAAGGCTAAAAACTGTATTATAGTTTTTGTTTCTTATTATATTTATTTATTTATTTATTTATTTTTTTGACTATTATTTTGATTTTTAAATTGTTAACTGTAAACTCAATGCTCCATTCAGTGATCTTCTGCGTCTTGCCTGTAAAGTCAATAATGAGTTTCATGTAAAACTTGAACCTTTAAAGATTAGCATTACATTTGAAAATACTATCAGCAACAGCACTACAGAGGTATCATCTATTTAATTTAATTTATTCGAAAATTATTACTTCCTACTTCAATGGAAAACAACGCGTAACCTACGATTATTTAGTTTGACCGGAATAATACTGTTACATATTTCAAATTTTATTGTTTAAATATTTCTATGATTTAAATGCCACATTTTCGCATATTTTGTATGAAAAGAAATTTAAAAAAAAAAAAAACAAAATTGAAAAAGCAAAAAATTCCATGAATTTTAAATTTATGCCCAAGAATTTTTTAATTTACCAACGTCATACTATTTACACCTCCACATTATATAAGTATGCATATTACATTACAGGTCATCATTAGGGTGGAGTGAATTTAGCTTTTTTTTTAAATATTAAAACGGAGGGGTATGGGAAAGTTGTGAAATGGGTTTAAATGAATGCAGAATATATTTGAGAATTTTAAGTTAAGTTTTTGTACTCCTTACCAACGACTTGAATTTTTGTATGAAAACGAGAGAAAATATGGATAGGCAATTGCACACATGTACTAAAACATTGAAAACTCTACAGACACGCGATCAATTTGAATATATTTTCATATACATGAATCTTAGAAGATACGCATTTAAACCCATTTCACAACTTCCCCATAACCCTCCTTTTTGATATTCAAAAATAAAGCAAAATTCACTCCACCCTCATCATGTAGTTGACGCAAGACACAACAATTTTATAAATTTATTTTTGTTAAATATTAAGTAAGTACTTACACAGAATTAAAAATTCTAATCATGAATAAATGATTAAATGTTGATATTTTAAGTATTTTGCTTCTGTGCCAATCCAGTCTGCTCACTTTATACTCAATGTACGCAATATTGATATTACGTTACGTTTTTAGCTACTGTCTACCTACTGCTGGTACATTTTACCATGAATTATTATTATTTCTTTCGTGTACCTACCACTTCCTGATATAAGTATATGAAAAGTCTAAGTTTGGTTCTTTTTTTTTTAGGCTTAAAATTCGCTATTATATATTTATTTAAATTTACAACTCTTTATTATTGCCTATTAGTGGAATATTATTATTATGTGCGTTCGTGCGAATTTAATTTTTATTTTCAGCAAAAAAAAAACACATATTCTTATTTTTTTAATGATGTTGTCGTTATTCTATATTGTAGAGCGCGTAAATTTTCTGTTATAATAAGTGTTATGTTTTTGATGTGTCATAACAAACATAACAATGACAAAAAATTCAATAATAACGTCTTCTTTTCTATATTTTTTTTGGATATTTTACAGAATTAGAATTTCAGTATTCAGTAATTACCATGTAATTTGTGCGCATCAGTCTGTTTAATAAAGTGGCTAAAAAGAAATTTTAATTGGAGTTCAACTCTACAGCAAACTTGGTACAATAATTACACTTCAAGAACGGATTTAACGTTAACTTAATGCTCGAAATAAGCATTCCCAACAATACGAATTCTAATAATTTTCTATTGCGGTTCTGATAAATTTAATCATTAAATCTTGTTGAAAAATCACTTGATTGCTGCAATAAATCCAAACAGAGCGATGCAAATTATTTTTATTGCTTTATTACTTGATTTTTCAAAATAAATATTTTTCAATTACCTGTACTTTGATACCATTAATTTTAATCAGTGTTAAAAATAAAATTGATGATTAGCAAAGCAATAAATTTAATGGTAAACATTCCCGTTTTTAGATAATTTCAAAATATTCCGTAATACATATAAAATTATTATTTTTAACTAAATTATTATCACCTTCAATAGAACAAAGAAAATCGAAATTGGTTTTCAAGGCAGTCTATTGTTTATTACTTACTATTTTTTTTTTTTTTTACTTTTCTATTCAAAATTCGAGGTGGATAAAAGCGAATAACAGACATTAATTCAAAATTACAATTTTAAGGAAACCAAAATTTGATTGAAAAATTTCACGAATTATTGATTATGTAACCGTTTAATAATAACTTGGTTGAATGAATTTAAATATTATTAAATAATTAATATTTGATTGGTTAAGCTTTTTCAACTGTTTGGTTAAAGTTAGTTGTTATAGTTTCTGGTTCAAATATTTCACTATATAAAAGAAATACTTTAATACGTGCGGAATATAAAATTTATAAATTAAATTTGCTTAATATAAATTCCATTATAAAACTAACATAAAAAAAATGAATTTTATGAATATGCTGTTCTTGGCTTATGAACTTTAATGGACAGTAAATCTTACTTCGATAGCATTTTAGGTCACATAGTCGATCTGGTTCTCCCACAGAGGCTGTAGAGGCGAAGTGATCGAGTATAAGATTTGTGGTGCTTAAATTAAAGAAAAAGAAGTATGAATTTTGGTGTCCGGAATTTCAAAAATATTTTTTACTGACATAACCCCCACTTTTTTTTAAAAAAAAATGACAAATCTTTTAAAATTTATCACGATATGCAATCTTTATAGAAATTATGAAGACAAATGTGGTCTGATAAACATCGCGAGACTCTCAGAGATAGAAGAGTAATGATTGCATTTGATTTGTTATCAGAAAAATTGGATGTCTCAAATAATAAAGGTAAACTAAATTTTAACAAATCGCTAGTATAAGTCTTTGACGAAATAGATTTTTTTAATATGGTATTTCATAGGACCAATTATCGATGCAATGAGCAAGAAAGAAAATTCAGGTGCCATGTTAGTGGAGGTTATTTCAGTTTTACTAGTAACATATCCCCCACTTTTTTAAAAAATAATAATAATTCAGTGGGGGATATTTTGAAAGTGGGGGATATTTCATGGCACCTGAATTTTCTTTCTTACTCACTGCTTCGATAATTGGTCCTGAAGTATATGAAATACCATATTAAAAAAATCTATTTCGTCAAAAACTTATACTAGATTTGTTAAAATTTAGTTTACCTTTATTATTTGAGGCATCCAATTTTCCTGATAAAAAATCAAATGCAAACATTACTCTTCTATCTCTGAGAGTCTCGCGATGTTTATAAGACCACATTTGTCTTCATAATTTTAATAAAGATTGCATATCGTGATAAATTTTAAAAGATTTGTCATTTCTCTAATTTGTTTATTTTTATAGCAATAAAAAACTACCATATCACAAATGGAAAATTGATTACATACAAATTTTATGGACTTTAAATTTGAATGTGAAACCATTTCCGGAAATATTAAATTTATTAAAGTGCGCTTTTCGCATATAAATAAGTACCTAGGTGTTCGAACAAATCTGATAATCAAAAATTATGTATTTAAAAAAAATGATAGATGATTATTTTTCATAAAAGTATATCGAATTTGTAATATACTGTCTGCACATATAAACCAATTCCCAAAGTATGCGAAGCATCAAAACACCTACCAAAACAAAATATATATTAAACTAGAAGGTGAAAATGAATTAAGAACTAACTGGTGAATTTTATGAAAAGAAGAGTATTTCATATTACATTACAAATTCTACTCTATATAAAATTCGTGTGAAATTATGTCTGTAATGAATAATTTAATGAAAAACCTTTAAAAAAGCATATCTAATAATCTAATATGTTATATTATTATTTTTACACAGAATTAAAAATAAGAACTCGCGCAATTTTTTCCCAACACAAAGTATGAAAAAAAGAAAAAAAAATGTTCAAAGTTCGATGACTTTACTTTGGTGATGTTATATTCCGAACTCAATGAACTTGAATAACAATATAATATTAGCAGAGCAAGTACACATAGTTTGCACGCGTAAATAAATTAAAATAAATATAAGTTAAAAGTTAATGGCTTTGAAATCTGTTCAGAATAGATTTTATAGCTCCTTGTAAAAATCCACTTTGACTTCCATCAACAATTTAGAATTGACTTCTTTTCTAAAAGATGTTTATATTTCTGTGTTGTTTGAGTTAATTTGTTTTCAACGTTTCTTTTCTTCAATTTTTTTATTCCTGTAAAAAATTCTCTCTCAAATGAACTTTAAACAAAAATATTTCCAGAAAATACAATAAAACCAAATACAATATAAGAATTCTAAAGTCAATGTCTGCAGAAATGTGACAAAAAAAGTGGCCGAAAATAAATGAGCAGACAATTTAAACAACATTACAATTAGTTACGGATCGCAACAAACGATTCTGTTTCTTTTTCTTTTTTTTTATTATGTAATTTCATATAAGTAATACGTTACTTGCATACAATACGAGAAGCTCAAGGTACAACGACGATGTATGAAACTCAATCTATGAATAAAATTTACAAGACTCGTAGAGACACACTACAGAATTAAACAAAATAATGAAAAAAAAAATGTATAATCATCATCTCCCATTAAATATAAACAACAATTTGACGTAACAATAACAAGAGATGAGTATCGTAATGGTATCATCCATATCCATCTATTCACACAACAACAACAAAAAATATATAAATGGTGAAAAAGAAGAAGCATTTGCTAAAGCAAAACGATATATTTTTAAAGAATAGTTATTGCCAAACCTTAGAATATTAAGAATATTAAGAATATTAAAGAGAATTCTACTACATCAGCTGGCACTACATTAAGAAAGAATATAACTTATTTTACTGATAATTTTTGGTTAAATTTTTAACATCTCTCTATAGCTCTAGCACCATATATTTTTGTCCAAAGATATTTTGAAATATCCCTTAACCGAACAGTTACGACGTCTGATGTATTCCGGATGAATAGAAGAAGTAATTCAGATCTCTTATATTCAGCATAATATTGTGTTTAGTAGTCATGATCGAGGAGCTTGTCATCGGATCTGGATCACGAATCATATTAAATAAAAAAGATTGGATACTTTTATAAATATACAAAATATCAGAGCAACAGTTTTATAAATCGTAAATTTGTTGAACTATAATAACTACTAATTCCGTGTATAAAATTTCTCCAAGAAAGAATTAGGATAAGTGATAATCTCGACACAATGGTGGCAACTGAATCAAAACTAAAATTTCCTTCATACAATTAATCTGTATTTGGGTTTTTAATTCCATGTTCACAAATATTTTATTTTTCAAACTGAATCATCATACTTTGTTTGCGGCAGTTAACCATCAAATAATAAAAATAAAAACGTAACTAATATAAAAGTCGAATTCTATAAGTATTGTAGAACGCCAAACAGTAACAGCCAGCAAAATGTTGAATAAAAAAAAAAAAAAAACAGAAGAAAAATATTAAATAAATTAACGTCATCATTATGTGGTTTATTGTACACTGGTTTTGAATATATGCGAAATTTAATTAATTAATTGTTAGACTTACGAGATGAGCATCATGCGAATAGAACAATGGTACTTGTAATGAGAAAGATTTAAATTTTGCAATAATAAAATTTGTGTTATTAAGAAATGGTAGGTGTAATGTGTTGAATATATTATATCCATAACAACAAAAGTAAAACAGCTGTAAAAAAAAGAGTATATAATATGAATTTATGATGATAATACAACAATCTTTTCTGTTCGATTAGATAATAATAATGTTTACGAGCAAAAGATGTAATTTTTATATCATTTTATTAATAATTATTGTCTTGTCTTACCATCCAAATGCTTACTTAACAAATCGTATATTAAATTAATGAAATCGAAAACCAAAATAAAAATACATTTAAAATGCAATTCATGTAACAAATGATCTGATTAATATTTTTCACAAAAAAAAAATATAATAATAATATAATAAAATGAATTAAAATATGGCTCATAATTTTGCACACTTGAATTATAGTTATGAACAATTGAACAATTTCCATTCAATTCAAATTAATAGTTATTAACTTATTAGCGAATAACGACTTATGTGTTTATTACGGTTTTACAAATTATAAAAATTATATATAGTAATAGAGTGTTAAATAATATCCATAATAAATAGCCTAGCATTAACATATTTAAAACTAATAAAATTTATTACAATATATTATTAAATAAAGTGCAAAATCATAATTGGAGGTTATTTGATTGCTAAAAATATTTAGCCGAGTTAATCTTATGTACGTTTTGAAAACATATTTTAAATGTAAGATTTTTGAGATTGAATACAAGAGAAGCTTTAACTTGAGCAAAGGTTAATTAAACGTTGAATATCTTGCACGAGGATTACAATGAGATCCATCTTAGAATTAGAGTTTCATGAAAACCG
>JAABKK020010380.1:0-23202 GCA_011634745.2 Catotricha subobsoleta
ACCCTTATAAAAAAAATAAAAAAAATAAAATCTGTTGATGTAGAATAGCTTAAAAAGTTAAGATTCGTGGAGAAATCGAATAAAAAAATTCAAAAAACTTCAAAAAAAATCAAATTTTTTTGTATGAAAATTATTTTTTTAACAAAAAATAAAGCAAAGGGAAAAAAATAAAATAAAATAAATAAAACTGTTGATACAGAATACCTTAAAAAGATGAGATTCGTAAAGAAATCAAATTTTTATTTTTTCGGTAAGGGTCCCCCCTTTGCTTTATTTTTTGTTAAAAAATTATTTTCATACAAAAAAGTTTGAATTTTTTTGAAGTTTTTTGAATTTTTTTTATTCGATTCCTGTATCATGATTAGGGTTATATATATATTGTGCATTGTGTAAATTACTTTTGCGCCATAACGAAGCAAATGAGATCCTAACACAAAGAATTGTTTATTTTTTTTAAAAAAATCACCCTAATACACATATGTATCAAATAACAAAACTCTTAAAATGTAGATATCTCGAGAAAATGATCAGGTCCGATTTTGGTGAAAACACTTTCCTAAGTCTTTAACAATAGGGAATAATGTAGTGAAGTCCGTTTTTGTCGGCATTTTCATGATACCTATCGTCGCTTCAAGCTCAGTGTGTACTTTATTTATTTATATTTATTTGTTATTCTTTGAAAATATTCAAATAAATGATAATGTCATTGATATTATTGTCGCATCATAGTCCCAGTAAACATGATGTATAATATTAACATTTTATTATATTATGTTTAAATTATAATGTAATTAAATATATATATTAATTATTTTTTGTATAATATTTTATAGTATTAGAAGACTATAAATTTTTACAGATCGATGGATTTAACAATTTTAATTTATTTATTTTTTTATATTTGACTTTGAATTTTTCTTTTGTTTAGTCATCAAAAAATATCTGGTGACAATTTAATTATTTTATTTTTCAATAAAAAATTATTATATAAATATTTTCCATTTCAATATCCACAACAATAACCAGTTATTTCTAAGAATTGATAAGATATAACCGGGTTCTAAAGCTAATTGAATAAATTAACAAAAAACTTTAGCAGTTCAAACATAATAATTCCACTTATTTAACCTCGAAACATCGAGAATCTGAATATCAATTTTATAAACGGATATTTTAACGTAACCATCGCCTTTTGCATAATACGAATACCTTAATGTTCTATAAGTTAACGACTGTATCTGGTTAAAATATGTCAAAATACAGGATATTGTATTTCAAAATTGAAAGATAAAGCAAATAGCAAAGTAAAAATCAAACTCAGAACATGCAATGTTAGTAGGCAAAAATTTACATTCTAATTGTCAACAAAAACAAAATCCCAACAGAATTTTATTGTATAACGATTCATTGATACTGTAAGTATTGCCTACGTGATTTGGATAACTTTTAAAACTCTATCACAATTTAATTTTAGAATTGAATTGAAAAATATATAATATATACTATATATATATAGAAGATAGAACGTTTGTATATGCGCTTCCATCCACTGTAAATATATATCATTATATTAAATATTTACTAAACTGACTTTTTAAATATAGAGACTGTCTTAATGATTTTTTATCAGGGCATATTTTGGTGATATGTGAGAGATTTCGAATACGCCTTAGTTCTTTTTTTTAAAATTATATATCAATATCAGGAGTCTTATGTAGAATTGGCTATAAAACTCTCAGATAAGTAACATATATTTCCAGGGTGGTCCAGAGAAATAAAAAACAATTTCGCTCAGAAAAGGTTTCGAAGCATTTCAGAAATCTGTTTGACAGAAAATTAAAATATTTTACATTTCCATTCATCTGGACTTGAAAATAAAACAAATCCTTGGACAATATTTTTATGATTTTAAAGTTCAGAAAAGTACTCTGCCTCTGATTTTTAAAAATACCCTGGGTTGATTTTCAATATACGATCTGCATACAGGCATTTATTACGTTTTGAAATCGTAAGATATTTTAATGCACTTAAAATAAAAAACAATTTTTAGAAAAAAATCAAGTATTGATTTCGTAAATTTTTGTTTCTTTTTTTGTCACCACTTTTTTTCTTGATCTCAGAATTAAGTGGGCAAGTTTTTTCTTCACAAAAGTATAAGTAATGCACATAGATTAATTAAGAGCTTATTATTTTTTAGAAAACTCTAATGTTTTCATTTCTTTTCAGATATTGTTCAGTTTATCACAAATATTTTGTATTTTTTATTTTTTATTGAATTTCACATAAAAGAACAAAAAAGAATATATTATATTATATAATATTTGATGTAACCTGTCAATAAAATATAATGCAATATTTTAAATATATAACAATTTATAGCAAAGATTCGAAAACAAAACACAGAATATTCAACTCAACCAACATATACATTATTTATGTATTCATATTACATAATGCATCAACGTTAAATAGGTATAGAGAAATACGTAACAATACAGCGACAAATAATATATCTACAAGCTTACATATTATAGCCAAAGTATATCTAAACGACCTACACAAACATCAAAACAAAAAAAAAAAGAAGATAGAAATGTAAAATAAAAAACTTTTCGATTTAATTTTATATATAACTTACCTACATTTTATAATAATATTATTGGTAGCAAAACACGATGAACAAATGCTTATGGTTCAGTAAATTTTTCGACATTTAAGATGACATTTTGTTGGTTTGTTATATAGCAATTTTTTTTTCTCTTTTTTCTTTCTTTTTTTTTGTTTACACATATCCATAGGAGATCGGTAGTGACTTAGATATTGGTTTTAAAGTGACGTAAAAATTGGTTTCGTTTTTTTTTTTTACATTCATATTTGCTGTTTATAGCATTCTTTGCCGTAGTACAAGAGGCCGTTGATAAGCAGATATAAAGGACTCCAAAAAATATATTTACTAAATCGTGCGATGAAAAATTTATCAATGTAATAGATACAAGTTAACGACTCTATAAAAAGTTTCAGTAGCGGCTTAAGAGATATATTCTCTGTTCTCTGTATGGTATGATTTTTATACATAGCATTCCAATTACAAAAAAAGTGAGTGCTGAAGCACTGATGACTGGCTTTTTTGGAAAAACCCTTGCACCTTTGCCCTCAAGAATAGCAAATTGATTCTGTAAAAATATTAAAAATTTCCAAAACTTTCTTTTTTAAGCAACAAATCTTAAAGCTTGAAAATAAACGAAACTGCAAAAAGGTTTCAGAAAATTCCTAAAAAAAAAAATTTGCGAAACCAATACTTGTTTTTTTTTTTCAAAAAGAATTAAATAAAATCCAGTTATTGAAAATTTGCAGTTGAATCATATTAAAGTTACGTTTGTAAATCTTTACAATATTGAAAACTATCTCAGAAAAGTTAAAATTTAAATTATTATATATAGTTATTTAAATTTTTAATGTTTGAAGTGATATTCGACTTTAAACTTGGGCCAATAATAACAACAAGAAGACTTCATTTCTGTGAGCTATTATAGTTTAACAGATTTGTACAGAAATTTATTTTCGCTAGCATTATAATTGCAAGCACTTTATCTGTTTAATTTAAAAAAACCGAACGCAGAACATTCATGTATCTCTGTGGATACATACAATAACTTAAAACGAAATAAGAAGGAAATGCAAAATGTTGAAATTTCTCAAGAAAAGAAAAACAGAAAATATTCTGAGACATTTATGAAGTGTACCATGGGAAATAAATTCGTTAATTTGATACCAAATGAAACAATAAAATGTTGAATAGGTCTGAATGAAAATTGTATATTGTAAGTATATGTTTTTATGACTCTTAAGTGTCTTGTGGATGTGGGTAAAAAGATATTACAATTTGAGTTACATGTAAAATATGAATTTAATAATATTGTAAAATAAAAATCGTTAGAATTATTTTACGGTTTTACGTTTATTGCAAAGATTTTTTTTTATGTTGGTAAAATGTTGTTTAAAAAAAAATATAGTCATTTTGTTAAATTTTATAAAATAATTCAGAAGAACAAGAATAATATGTGTGCAAATGCAATTTAAATGAGTTAGCTGCTTTTGTTTAATAAACCCACCAAGGACAAACTAAACATTGGCCAGAGGCCAACTATTCAACCGACTTGTTTATCTGAAATACATATTATAAATATTTATGTGTATGTGTATTTTATTTTATTTTTGTAGTCGGCATATAATTCTCAAAATACTAAACAACAATGACTTTTATTATCTGTTGTGTTGTCACTTTTTCAATATGCACGAATGATAACAAACATGATCTAAAACATTTTGTTACTTATTTAGCACCTAATAAAATAAATTTTACATTAAATTTAAATGTTATTTTTGAAATATGTTTAATGGAATTAAATTGTGATATAAGTTCGTATTTATTAACACCTCGAACTGACGTGGTTTTTGTTTAACAATTATTTCATTTAAAAATAAATGCAGTGTCAGGTTTTTAGAACCACAACCAATGATTAGAAGAAATCGAGGGGTAAGACCTAGGACACAATACTTGGTATTCAATTCAAAGATTCCAGAAAAGTTGGATTCAGGAATCACGATTTGGTCTGTGTTCTACCCCTTGGAAGAAATTCACAGTTTTTTTTTTTTATTTCGTTTGGATTAAAAATGTTGATTAGATTAAGTTTTATTTATTATTAAAGCATTAGCATGATATAATTTAAAATTTAGTCGGTAATTCAAAAATGTTATTTTCATGACTTTGCGATACCTGCATTCTACATTCATCCTCGCTTTTACGGAAATTATTAAGTTTGCTAAGAGTGTACCGTGTCTTTGCGAAACTCTATGCAAGGACAGAATGTTAGCAAAAATGTATTTCAATTCGATCTAAGTGAAATTAATTTTCTCTGCAGTCTACTCTGGTTTCAGTGAAATATTGCCTTATTTCCTGACTTTAGCTCAATTTGTTTTTAGCATTAAAGAATATTGAATAAAAATTATCTTTATGTAGAAATTAGTAATTGTTTAAAATTGATTTAAATTTGAATTAAATAATTGCTTAAATTACTTAATAAAAATGTTCATTCGATTTTAAAGGTAAATTGCATCGTAAGCAGGTAAGTACTGACAATGAAACGCCTCTAATGTTTTGTTCATTAATTTAATTGACGTTGACGGAGTGGCGTTTAAAACTTGTAGTTTCGGATGAACTTCATTACGCTTTGCTGGATGATACTTAGTCAGACTGACACTGAAATCTTTAGATTTTTTTTTCCTCAAAATTCAAATATCAAATATGTTAGCTGTGCAATGCAGAAAACAAACCATCACTTTGAATAAAATCTAATTCTTAACACTCACAATAATTTGTTTTAAAATTTAAAAAAAAAAAATGTTAAATAGGCCGAAAAATAATTTTAATATTGATCCATATCCAAATCCATGCCCTCGTGCCACAATTATTTTTTCTTTTATTTTTACCCTCAACTAAACTGAAATCATTTGTTTCAACTAGCAAACAAACAATGTCTGTAATGTTCTTCATTATACTTTAGCATGAAAATAGCCGACCGAAATCAGCATGAAAAGAGCAAAGTGGAACATTTTTATTATTTGTTCAAATAAGAAAGGTGAGCTAATATTATTATTATATTTGTTTTATTTATATTTATCTTATTTACTAACCATGAAACTCAATGAGACAAATGAGAAGAAAAAAAAAGGAAAGAAATGAACGTTGTTTTTTCAATTCCTACGCATCTTGTATTATACTGACATTTCATTTCATTTATGTAATTGGTTTTCAGTTAATTCAATATCAAATAAAATAATCATCTACATTCTACATACGTATACATACTATTTGGTTTATGTCAATGTATAACAGAACAACATAATTGGATTGCTATCAGCGTAATTTTTACTGTCAATAATTTATAAAAATATTTACTTTTATTTTCGTGCTAATAAATTTATGTTTTCACTTTAAAATAAAATATGCATTGAAATTGCTTTGTTTATGGAAAATTGGTTATTTGTCATGCAACACGAGGGGAAAATATATATTTTCTGTGACACACAGAATTGACATTAAACAAAATAAAAATAAATTTAATAATCGAATACGAATCAGAGAGGTGAACCGAACAGAATTCCAAGAACCTCAGTATTCTCAAACCCAAAGAACCAAATCTCTCTTTTATATTTTCAGAAGCAGTTCTCTCGCCTTTAGAACCCCTCTTTCTATATTTTCGCAAAATCAAATTGTATGTAAGTAGGCTTTTTATAATGAAGAATTTTAAATTTATATGACATATTATTTAAATCTGATCTTGTTTTGAATCACATAACAGCATATTTAGCTGTTTTAAACAGACAATCAAAAAAATTAAGTAATATTTGATAGGTGGGTTCTTAATTTTCTTCTTCTGATTCAATTTTTTTTTCTATTTTGAGAGCCGAACCTAGAAAACCAAACCTTTAATTCTCATTTTCAAAATCGAACCTTTAAATTTAATTTTCAGAACCGAATCCTGCATTTCACAATTTTAAGTATCTAACCCTCAAAAATGAAGAAGGTTCGTCTCCCTAATATGAATACATTTTTTGTAGAAGAATTGCTTATTTGAAAATAAAAATGGTATTGCAAGATTTTTGTTAAGTAGAAAATGAAAATATTCTGTCTCAAATCAGCCATATTAAAGCTCTGAAAAAAAGTTAAAATACCCAAAAATTATGTAAAATGAATTAAAATAATTTATTTGACTAATTTTTTATTTTATTTTCTTCGTCCTAATTTGAAAAATGAAGCAGTGGACCAATCCTTTGGTACCGTTCTATTTCTCTAGCGATTATTCTTTCTATATAAAAAAAAAAAGAAGAAAATTGCGTAAGTTATATACTGAAATTATTATGTTAACTTAAATGTTCTCTCATTTAGCTGCTTGATTTAGACTTTCGAAAAAAACAAAGCGATTGTAACGAAAATTACCATTTAAGGAACAGCATAAATTCATTAAAAGCTCATTTTTACTTTTGCAAATTCATTTTACATAAAACTTTCGGATAAAAAAGTTTGGTTTTAATAGAAATTTCTTTATTTTTTTTTTTAAATTATTTATAGAAATGTTTATTAAGCAAAATCATGAGTGTTTGAATAAATTACATTTTATATATTATTTGTTTATTTTTTTTGAAATCCTACAATGGTTTTTATCAACTGATCTGATGCCTTATCATAATTACATTACAAAATGTTTGAAATCAATTCAAGCTAAACCCAGTAAGGAACCAAAACCTGAGAATTTTGCCTCCAATTATTATTATATATAATATATTTTTATAATTAGTTTTATTTTGAACGAAACCAAGATAAATGGGCAAAGATAATTAGACAGTAATGCAAAGAACTCCCAATCATTTTACAATTTCTGCTTATTAGAAATCGTTTTCATTGTGGAAGTTTTAGTGTTATATACCAAATATTGCGATACTCGTAGGTACTACCGAACAAATAATTTATTAATTAGAAAACCAAAAATCATAATTCTCCAAATAATTCGTACGTTCAATGAACGTTATGTTCATGTTTAAACTTGAACTTGATTTATTGCAATTAAAATTTAAGAACCGCTATTAAAAAATATTCCATGCAATCTGGTCGTAAATGTATGTAATTGTGTTTTTGTTTTTGTTTTTTTTTTTCATTCTTATTATAATATATATTGTTCTTTAAGTACAATAAAGTAACTACTTGCTGTTCGTCTATTATTATTTATTAAAGTTAATCTGTTTCAAGTTTCAATTTGAGCTGTATTTGTGATAAATACAAAATCAGTAACAGTTTCAAATGATAATAATAAGCAATCGATTTTTTTTTTTAAAAAAACAGTAAAGCATTCTCAATCACTTTTTATAAAATTCTATGGAAAAAAAAAAATATATACAATTTTTTGAAATAATAATTAGGTTGCTTAACCAATTGTGTACTGTGTGCGCGTAAGTAATCAATCATTTTATTTTTTTTATAAAATAAGCATCTATCTGAAGCAGAAGTCTATGTTCTTTTTTTTTTTGTTTTATTCATCGTTTTGTAACGGCGCAGCGCAACAAGAAAAAAAATTAATACATTTTATAATTGTATGCTTCTGGCATAAAACGCAAATAGAAGTAAAATAGAGGTGGGGCGTGTGCTATCTGAGTACCGTTTTTCACATAATTTAATCAAAATCAGACCAAAAAATGTGCTGTGGAATTTGCACAAAAAAAAAGAAGAAAAAAAAATTCTTTTCGTAATTGATTTTGAACAGTTAGTTAACTCATTAACGCCATTCTGACTGATTACATTTTTAATTTAAAACACAAGATATTTTTAAGATTTATTTTAGTTTTCTTATTATTTTAATTAGACTTATTTGATTGTTATACAACTGGAACATTTTAAGTGCGCGTATGATTTGATTTTCTAATAGTGCTTTTGACCTTATCGAGTAAGTATAATTATGGAAATAATCTTTAACTTTAATCGCATATTTATTGTTATTTAGAAATATGTTGTTTGAATGTGAAAAATATTTTAAAATAATACATAATAATATTTTATTTCCATGTGCATCTTATATATATATATATGTCTATTGTCTATATTACAACAAACTACACAATCTTACATAAAGTCATTAAGAAATAAAATTTAAAAAAAATCGTTGCTTGTGTGCTGTTGAAAAGTCGAAAAACATGTTTTTTTTTTTGTTATTCCAATACAAACTTGAAAATAAATAGTCGCCAGCTTACTTTGCAATAAATATTCAATCAACTTGAAGCTAAGCACCTATTGCGAATGATGTTAGTGAATAAATAAATAAAAAAAAAAACCTATTTTACGGCAAAACTTAAACGTTTTTCTTGTTTTTATTTTAAATAGTTGATTTTCCAATTTAGTTGAAACTCTAGTTCCGGTAGGATATTGTAAGGTATAGTCACATGTTGTCTAAGTGTTTATTTGTCATTCACATGTAAAACAAACTAGTTTTTAGTTTAGGCGGCAAGTTATGTCTAAAGCTCATTTTATAAAGTAATTCCTGATGGGCATCCTCAATTCTCATGTAATCCGGACATAATTATATTATTGATCCTATCTTTCTTCCAGGCATTACATTGTACTTCCACTAGCCTAATATTCTCGACACCAACTTTTGTGATATGTACGTACCACTATCACAGTCATGGGCTAATTTGGTCAAATATTTTTCAAGGAAAGCGTTCTCACGTTCGGGTGTATGTGCAAAATTTGAAGAGAAAAAAAAAACGCTTAAGATGGGACGCTTCTGATTTAATTAAATAAATGAAATGATATAAAGTGTGACTAACGTACAGAAAATCACGCGAAATTGTTGAATATATAAGAAAACAGATACTTAAAACACTAACAAATGCTTAATCATCATGTTTCTTTGAAATGCTAATTATTACTAATTTAAAAACGTGCTTATCGTCAAAACAATTCGAAAGACAAAGAACCGAAAAAATAAAAAAAAATATGAAATGGAACTTGAAGCCTATCTTAAATTCTGGCTAACTGACTCCGATTTCGATAAGGAAATAGGTAATGTCATAAAAAAAAGCAAAATTTTATAAGAAGGAAATCATATTTTATTCATCAATGAGTCTACTTATTTATTATCTATATATTGTTAGTGCATGCGAGCAAAAGCAAATAAATCAACTAAAAATAATACGTAATTCCTGTTTACTACTGATCTACCACAGAGTTAAGTGAAAGTGGTTGTTGCAATAAATGATATTTAATAAAAATATTTTGCATAATATTATTTTATTATAATATTAATAGACGAACGCAAAGCATTTGACTCGATCAGGTGATTGTGTTTTGTGCAAAAAGTTGTATATTTGCAGAAATATTCATAATTAGTTTTATTAGTTTTTTTTTTTTCTTTTTATTTCGGATTATGCATTTGTTTATATGTTTAATAAATAGTAAATTATTAACAATACAATAACAGAAAACTATATGGAAACTGGTTAACGTCTCAGTTTGCGTTTGCTACTTTTCTATACAATTAGTTTATGTTTTTTCTTTTTGCTTATTTATTTATTTTCTTTTTTTTTTGTCTAATAGGTTTACGTTGAATACAAACAATATTAATGAATGAAATTTTAAGATATTTTATAGAGTTATTAACATTTTTTTTTTCATATTCTCATTTAAATAAATTCAATACTTTAAACAATGAAACAATCGAAATTGAAAAAAGAAAAAAATAATGAATATAACTATCAAAAAAAAAATCTTTACAATTAAAATGAATAAATTTCTAGTTTATGTATATCCAATTTTAAAAATTTAAAGAAATTAATTCAATTATTTTAATTTTTGATTTTTGTTATCTAGATTGAATATAGCTATGGTCACAAGATTCTTATTCACTTACACTTACAGAGAACAAAAATTCTCGTTATCGAGAATATAGAATGCAAAGTTAGCACGATCTCTGATCTTAGATGAAAGATTCAGTTCATCATGATCAATATCATTTTAAAATCGCGATTTATTTGCCAAAAAAAGATTTCATTAAATTCAAATTCTCTTGATGTTGAAGTATTTGCAGATTAATTTTATATTAAATTAAATTGCTACATCAATTAATAGAATCATTAGATTTTAATTTGGAACATATAAAATATTACATAAGACTTTATTTAATTATATCTAATCTAAGACTATATTTCTATAAAAAATGTATCGTGGACATTTTTCCCGATAATTGGAAAAGCTTGTAAATTTCCCATATTTTGAGAAGTAAGTTTACGATGTGGCTTCAAATTAGTGTAATCGTCAGTTCCCACCATATTTTTTTTTTATTGTAGAAGTAATTTGATATTATTGAAATTTATTATTTGGAAACATTTTTATGAGAGAGAAAACGAAATATTTATATGGGCCATTGCATGGAAATGTAACGTAAGTTACGAAATTTTTTTGGTAATTATTTAGTACAAAACACTAAAAATATACATTTTGTAAGTTAGAACTGTGCTCCTGAATCATTATTTTAGAAATTGTACCTTTGATAGTGTAAGGCAAATTGTCACAATTTTTTTTTTTTAAAAAATCGTAAATTACGTTACATTGCCATGGAATGGCGCATATTATTCGATACAATAGCATGTTGTTAAAACGATATAGAGAAGAATTCTGCATCTAAATTTTCGTACCTTACCCTCCCATATTTTATGAAATCCACAATACGCTAATGTAGTAAAGCAATTAAAAAAGCGCGACTTATGAAAATCCTCTTACAACCACCTCCCCCCCCCTATTGTCAGTGCATCTCCAATTTTCAATAGTCCCTCTTCTCATGGCAAATTTCCGTAAAATAAACTCTTTTTTATTAACGTATGTTATATTCGTTTTGTTTTATTAATAAGTAATCCCTATCCCTTGTTCAGATTTTGCCTTCGTCAAGTTGAGACGTATTTTATGGACGATTCCATAATCAAAACAAAAATAAAAAACCAAATATTCATTATTTATTTACCTATAAAGAAATTATTTTCATTTTTGTATTATTCCTATATTGCAATTTCAATAAAGAAAATGTATATTGAAAATTAATGGAAATAAATAACAATATTTCATAGTTAAATATGTATGTCTGAGGTGCAAGTAATTTATAAATTTGTCAGCACTCGAAGTTGAACGTAAATTTTGTGCCTAAATTTCGTTGTCAATTAAAAATCTAACTCAAAGTGTACACATTTTTTTTTTGGTAATACAAACACTTTACCGTTCATTTTAATATAGGAAGTATGATAATCTAACTAATACTGTGGTCGACATTTATTTCCACAACTCGATCGTACGAATTACATAACAATTTCATTACAAAATTTGTAACCATAAGTAAATAATTGGTTAATCTAATGAGTTCATTTCCATTAGTCCATCATCTTATCCACCATTATTAGTAAAAAAAAAAAAAAAACATCGTAATGTTTCCCTATAACTTCATAAAATACTAAATAATAATTACATTAATAAACTATAATTCAAAGCGCTGCATTAATTATAATAGAAAAAGGAAAAGTACTTAATGACCTTACCAATTTTAATAATAAACCCACACTATATTGTAAGTAATTAAAGTTAAATATAGAGTGAAATAAGAAAATGTCTGCAAACAAAAATTATGTAAACTTAAATAGAAGGAGAAAAAAAAAACAAAATAGTTTTAAAAATAATTATTTTTAGAGCATTCCATTATTCAAACTACACTTAAATAGAATGTTAATGTTTTAATGTCTGCTTATCACATATATGTTGGTATGGTTCGTTTTTCACTTTATTCTGTATTTCTCAATTCGAAGTTTCTAATACATGAGAAATAACAAAAAAAAAATAACAAGTATTTGGTCGGAGCCGATTACGTCAACGTAATGAAGTTTTCCCTATTTCATAAGAGTTTTCATAAATTATTTAACTGAAAAAACACAAATGACCAAAGTGATAAAACGCTTTTAGCTAGAGATTTAAATTACCTTCCGAACAAATATAAATATGCGCGAAATCGGTTTTCTATGTCAGAACGGCAGAAGCTACGGTTGCTTGAACCTTGAAAATTGAATTCAATTGATGGTAACTTAAAATACCTGAATCCAATTTTCAACTTTAAATAGCTGTATAACTTCTTATATAGATGAAGATGTCCCATTTGGACCATATTATGTTCGTTGGAAAGATATTTTGGTTTTCTAACTAAATGTTTCATTGCTTTAGTTATTTGAGCCTTTTCAAACAAACAACTTATATATAACTCTGTGAAAATTTAAAAATTTGGTAAATTCAATTGGGCAGTTGTCAAATAATATATCGTAATCCGCTCCGCCAAAAGACTTAAGTTATTCTATTCCTTATGATTTAGGAACTTCGTATTTCAAACCAAGATAAATTAAATTATGTAAAACCGAACCACCTTATTAAATATGTTGTAAGCGCTGAACAATTCACATAAATGGTGGGCTGAAACCATTCGATTAGTTTATTTTCTTAATTATAAATAGATTGCATCGATTATATGTTCAAAACAGTATAGTCGGTTCACTGCAACAATATTTCCTTGTTTTTAACAAGATTTTACATCACGTGTTTGGTCTGTGAAGTCGTCACACATATAGATTACATTAAATTCAAATAAATATTTCAGCAAAAAAAATGAGTAGGATATAATTGTAATTATTTTCCATTTCCTATTTCGCTACTATAACAATTATGGTGTGTTTGATTCAACAAAAGTAATAAGATTTTTGATTTAATTTACATATTATACAACTGCGTCATTTAAACTGTCATTTGTAATCTTATCTTGCTTTATTATGAGTAGAAATAATTCTGAGTGCATATTTAGTTAATCTAAAAAAAAACACATGTTTTTTTTCTACATTTTTTAATAATTTGAATAATATATGTTGTTTGGGATTCACCAAAACTTTTAAGCATTATCTAGAAAATATTCTACAAAAATTGTAATAATTTTTCAGATTTATTAAGAAATTATTTCCGTGTAAATTAATATTAAAAATTTATTGAAGTTAAATTTAATTTTTGTGTCTGTTGGGTAAACTTACATATGTTTATTCGTGGCACCTTAAATAAAATTGAAAACTAAACTATTTCCAAAAAAAAAAATCAATCGCGTAATGTGAAGAGAAAAAAAGAAAAAGTAAACAAAATTCACAAAAAATTAACGAACAGTAGAAAAAAACAAAAATAAGATTAAAACTCTCACTTATTTCATTACTTCCGCACATTTGCAGACAAATATTGTGCGTTTACTCGTGTTACACAATTTATTTTCGCCTTTTTCTTTTAATGTATTTAGTTTTTTCTGGTTTTATCGAAGAATTAAGATAAACGATTTGTTTGCTTTTGAATTATTTCTACCAAAAATATTGATGAAAAAATGAAAAAAATGAAAAAAATGAAAAAAAATATTGAATAATCAAATATGTACGTGTGTACGTGTATTATCAAAAAAGTATTTTCTTGCTTTAAATTTAAAAATCCATCGTTTTTGTGTTCGAAAGTTGATTTTGTGTAGTTATACTTATCAAAAAAATAAATAAATAAAAAACCTACTCACATGAATAACAACACAATTTATATTTTATAATAAAATATACAATAGACAGCTCAGCCTTCCGACGAGAATGCAACTTCCTTGCACCAACAGCAAAATAATTTCACTTTCACAAAATTTTATACACTCTGAGGCCTTAGCAAGCAATATTTATTGTATTATTATTTTTTTGTTTATTATTATTTTAAAAATGTCTGTTATTTATTTCTCATGAATTATTTTCATACACTTTAATAGCACCTCTTAATAAAATGGATATAGTGTCAAAAACCAAGAGCAGCAAAAAAAAAACAATATAACTAACAACAAACAGCAACAAAACCAGCAAATGTATATAAAATTTTCGAAAAACAAAAACAACAACAACTAATTATTCTAAACACAAATGAAACAACGAATTTTGAATACAGATTAGTGATGAATTACAATATCGTCAATCGGATATATGTTTAGCTCGTACATACAAATCATATTATAATTCTGCTTTATATTTTATGTAATAATAAGTATATATAATAACGTTTTTTTTGTTTTGTTTTATTATTATTATTAAATCACAAAGCAAAAATTACGCTCGCCACAATATATTTTACATTGAATTATACATTTAAACAAACATTTTTTCTATTTGTAATGGATTAACATTAACAATAAATTTTTATGAATAAATTGCACAACATGAATATAAAATAATAAATAGTAAGTATTTGATTGAATAAATATTTGTTTGTATTATTTAACATTTACACTATTTAGGTGTTATTTAATCAAAGATTAAAAGTATATACGATTTTTTGTGTAAATGTTTCTATGAATTTTTCTTTAGATTTCTTCAATTAAAACATTTGGAATAACGAAAAAAAAAGCACGTCCGAAGCAATACGCTTTCCAACGGTGACTAACTTGAACAATCACTTTTTTAGTCAATTGCTGAGTATTTTATATCTAGTAAATGGGTTTGCCTATCTCTCTCTATCTCTCTCTCTCTATATATATATATATCTATATTTGTTGGAGTGTCTGAATGTTGTTTTAATTCTTATTGGAAACGACGAATTCCAATGATGAGAGAATTAGTACTGCTACTCTTTTCAACTAAATACTGTGATGCTCTCTGAAAGAAATTATAAATCGATTATAAAAATTTTGAGCGACTAAGCAAATTATTACTCTTTTGCTGAATAAAGAGTTAATAATTATGTGCGATACTTTGATTTACTTTGGTAAATACGTTAATACATAACGATGAGACGGCGTCGCGGTGGATTTTATTAAATAAGGTTAAGAAATCATTGATGTTTATCTTCATTGTTTTGTATATTATATAAATGTTTATAGTAAAACCTTTATAAAGTGGATCAACTTATATAGTTGAACATTAACCGCTGTGACGTCATTATATAAGAGTAGGATGAACAATCACCATATGGGATTTTAGTGGTAATTTGATTGCTTTTCAAAGGATTAAAAGTAAACGATTCAAGGCCAAATCTTACCTAATATATATTGTCCAGGGATGTAAATGCTACATCTATCGTGTGATCAATATCAGTTTACTTAATTTTTTGATGTCATTTTTTATCAAACAAAGAAATGAAGCAGTGTACCAACTCTTTCATAGTTTTTTTGATTTTTTTTTTATATTTAATGTTCAGTAATCTCTTATAAGCCGTCATAAATTCACTAAACAAAGAAAGATCTCTTTCTTCAATTTTATGTCCCTCTTTGTAATGATGTATAGAAAGAATTTTTACGTAAACCGAATTAACATCAACATAATTATAAAATGGAATCATTAAAATATCATTATAGGATTCATACATTAATATTTATACAATACAAATTTCGTATATTCCAATCTACTACCAACCGGCGGTATCTAGATTTCTGATAGATAAAGAACGAATGAACGAACAAAGGCTCTTTTCACCTTTTGCCTTTCATATTATATTTTATTTGTATAACATGTTAGTAGAAAATGATTATTCGAAAAAGATTGCTATCAAAAAGGTAATGAGCGCTAAGTAAGTTAAATACAATTTTTTTTTAACCCAAGCATTTTCTATGGAAAAAAAATGTGGATTTGATGATTGTCCACGATGAATTTGAATTAAAAGCTGAGCTCGTTTGTAAAATATTCATTTAATCAAATTGTCGTCGTCTATCATAGCCATAGAAAAATAACAATATTAAAATTATAATTATTGATAAAATTTGGAAAATAATTCAGCCTACATCGATTCAAAACATTATAAATAATAATTTAATTCACTTGGGTTAGGTATAAAGAAAGAATATTTAAAAGTTCTTCAATTTTAGTTTAGTTTTTGATTTGCGAATTTAAATCTAAATGTCATTTAAATTGAACATAAAAATAATTTCAAATGTATTATCATAATATGTATAATGTATACTAAATACTAGTAGTAGTACTTATATATTCTCTGGTATTATATAGTTTGTTTTACAAAAACCTAACAATCGAACCATTGTTTTAAATAAAAATATTTCTTCACCAAGACATTAATATATGTATTTTGAAACATATGTTTTCATGATTTTACAAACCGACAAACAAATGAAATAAATCAGTTTTATTAATAACGTTCTACAACAACAACATGATAAACAAATTTGTGTAAAGATCAAACATTTGTGAAAAATTTGTGTGAACATGGAAACATCATTGCAAATACATATCCCTTCATAGAAATGTTTCTGGATAAAAAAAAGGAGTTACATATAAAATGTTTGATGGAGAAATGTCCCAATGAACTGCGCGTGCGTGAAAGAAACATTCAATTTTTCGAATGAAGTGAAATTTGTGTTGTAAGTACGTGTTTTGCATCAAACATAAAAATGAGATTGGTGTTTTTGTGAGAAAATAATATATTATATAATATTGTAATAATTTATGTTATCGCGTAAAACTCGTGATTCTAAGTTTGGATATGTTATGAGAAAAGAAAATTCATACTAGCTGCTGATTAAAATTTCAGAACCGATTTGATTACAATCAAAAACCACTAATCTTACATTATAGTAATGCTAAAAATCATACCAAAAATAGAAGAAAATATTTGAATCATGTATTAATGACGCTAAATATGCTATATAAACAGAACTATATTGAGGTAATTTGTCTTACTAAAGTGAAACTTCAAAAATTTTATTATCCGACTTAAATTCTCAACGATATTTGTTAATACTTATTTCATAATTTGTTATTATCAAATATAATTGCATGCAAATTATTCGTAAATAATACCTGATTCCAATTTACTGGCGTGTATCACCAAAGTTTATACAAAAAACACACAAATTCTGATTTTTTTTTTAAAATGAGAGACACCAAACTTTTAGACAACAACATTTTTTTAAATTAATGTCATGATGCATAAAAGTGGATTGGTGACTTCAGTTATATTTTGAGTTCGCCAAAATAATCAACTTTTCTATTAATATATTTCTTATACATCTAACCGTTCAATAAATATTCCACTTCAAAAATAGAGCCATATTAGAGAATTGTATAATTTATAATTAAAAATATACGGAAGGAAGATTGTCCCAGGAGTAAACCAAAACTAAACAAAATAAATAATATTCTCATAGTAAACATTTACTCAACAGGAAAGAATAATTATTTTTCAAATACTCACCATCACAATATAAGTATTATTGCTCGTATAAATATAAACAAAACTATCTGTGTATTCATTCAATCTATAACTACACTTATAACGTCAAATGTTTTATAAACAATTTCTGATGGAAACTATAATATTTATCTCGTTGGATTTAATCCCATTTTAAATTATTCTTATTTATTAAACAACTACTAAGATAACAACACAACATAATATTTATATAGAATAATAAAAACAGTAAAATTATTATTATTTTTGTTAAAACATTTACACGATTAGAATTAACAAGCATTATTACTTGACAGTTCCTTTTTTTCTGTAGATTATATACGTTCGTATTGGATCAGTTATGTAGAAAATATTGTATTATTCCTTCCCCTAAAATATACGGAGAGAATACATCAGACTCTTACTTTATATATGATTTATTATGCTATTCGGAGGGGTCACATTTAATATTGTTTAAGGAGAATTGAAGGGTTTTGGGCGTTAATAAAATGTTTACTACAATACTTTATTGGTTTACTAGTTCAAATATTATATATCTGGTATATTATTATTTGTTATGTCTTTTACTTTATTATATTTATTTACTCGACTTTCTTTTTGTGCAATATTCATAGACGGAAATTATTGTTAGGATATTTTATGGTTTTTTATGTATTAAAATATGTCTTAATTATAAATGTTTATTAAATATGATTTCCAGTCACTAATCATTAAATTTACGATTTTAAGAATTTTTTTTTATCAATTTTATAATGATTTTTGAGTCATATTTATACATAATTTTATTTTATGACTTTAATTAAATCTACAAGAAATTGGAAGAAATCCTTCCCATGAACCATATATTTGAAATATGTCACGAATTTTTTTTTAAATTTAATTTGAATATGAACTTGAACACAATGGAGAATATATTTTTAAAATCTTCGATACTCTCATCAGTAGGTACTCATTTTCAAATCATTTTTTTATTTTTTATCTTACATGTTCATGGAGATAATTTCCTTTAGTTTCTTATAGACTTAAACTATAAGTTTAAGTATGTTATGAAAAAAATGACTTGCTTTTAAGACCAACCATTATTGCATTGAGAAGTACGCTGAATACTTTAATATTATTAATATTTATTTAAGATCCTAATTGAAAAGAATATCTTCAATGATACACTATAAAATATATGTAGTCTAAACGGAGAGAAATGATCTAGCTCTCCGCGAGGGTAATCATCTTTTGCAACGGTAATTTTTATGATCAACCATCGGAGAAGTATTTCTACCAATTGTATAACTAAAGAGGGGTTATATTTAACCATCGTACTAAGTATATTTATCACATTATACCCCCCCCCAGAGATGGGCGTAATGCTACAATACGTATTTCATTACATTTTGCATTACATTTTCTTCAATTACAATATTAATAATAACTTTTTTCGTGTAATAAACTAAATCATTAAAATTATTTTCAATTAAAATTACAAATTGTTTTTAATGCAGAAGAACGGCTATAAAATCTCTTCTTTTTTTTTGTGTAAAAAAAATACTACTAAACTATAAAATTTTACTGGTTTTAAAGTTAAAGAAAAGAGTTTGCAAGTATCCAATAAAATTAGATTATGTAAAGTATGTTTATGTATATGGAATAGATTAGGGAGGCGAACCTTCTCAAATTTTGAGGAGGATTTTATTTAAGTATCAAATTAGTTATTTTTAAAACAACTAATTATGCCGTTATGTGTTTCAAAATAAGTTCAAACTTAAAAAATATGTCAATTGAATTTAAATTTCTTAACAATATAAAGCATTGTTTTAATTTAATTTATAAAAATAGAAATAAATATAATTATTAACTAATTATGAATTAATATAGAATAAATATGACAGGCAATAATCCTAATTTCTTTTCTAATGACTTTTAACTTGAGAAATTACAAAAACTCAAAAACCTTTAAACAACCATAAAAACCGACAAAAGCCCAGGATTTTTCCACAATCCTGATCGTCGTAGAATTTTACGATATCAATTAAATTTCCTAACGATATTTAAATGTATTCGCATTCGCACTATTTAACACACACTAAAATATATTACAATTTAAAATATAAAATGAAAATATAGAATGACAGATATTTATTACGCAGTGGGTGTATCAATCCAATTTAATATTTTGTGAATATTATGGACATACTATTGATGCATATTAATTTATGCAGGCTTAGAATAATCAATGAATTTAATCAATTTATTAAAAAAAAAACAATTCATTGCACTACGACTGACACGGCTGGTCATTAAATTCAAAATTCTCAATTGTGTCAATTATAAATGCTTTGCAAATATAGTCATTAAAAATGTATTATGTATTATACCAGGTCTCGATATCTGAAAATTTGCACTTTATTTTATATGAAATATTTTTTTTTTTTTAAATACATCAATTTAAAGGTTTGCCGAATGAATATTTAATAATTATATGAGTAATAATGTAATATACATATGAGCAATTCCACTGTTAGACACGTTACATGTTGTAACCTATAAAAGTTCATATGAACACGTTAGAAAATCTCCTCGTTTTGTGAATTAATGAATTATCTTTAATTCATTTTTTAGCGTTAGGTGTAACATGCCGAACGTTAGGCACGTTACAAAAGTGCTAACACTGCTAATAAGTTAAATCCAACAAAAATCTTGTATACTGCGACCTTTTCTACTTTTGAAATACCAGTATTTCCTCCATACATCACATCTTTTAAACCTCTCCTTTAGGATTTATTGATAATTTTATTTTGCATAAGAATCTTATAAGAAAGACGGTTTTCAGAAGTTAAAAAGAGTAGTATTGCATTGACAATATGTTTACAAAGTGATGAGAGTTAACAAAATTTAAATTTTATAGTAACTTATGAAAAAGTATAGGGTTAAAAATATCTTATATAATTCGTTTTTTACATTTTTCCGTTTTGTTGTGGAATTGCCCATATATGTATTTATTTTTAGTATAAGTTGCTGTATAATTTTGGGAATATATTTATTTGTTACATATTCTCTTTTTTTTTCTACTGCGATGAGATGAGACAGTATTACAATGATGTATCAGATTGTCATTGTAGTTACCGTTCATAGTTTATACTTTAAGCGTGGAATTTTTTGTATTATTTTGACAAAATATCGATAAAATTTTGATTACCGCGGAAGTAAAATTATGATTATTATAGTCTAGGAATTCTAGTTGAATCTTAAATAAGCTATTTCTATTTTCTTGTGGATGGTTAGTGGTGAGGGTGATATCATTAGGGAGTTTGGGCAAATTACGTTGGTGAGCATTAACGCAATATGAGATTAAAATTTCGCCAATTTTATATACCTATAATTTTTGTCATGAAATCGCAGCAAAGTAAATATTTTGTTTGTTATTCATAAACAAATTTAAGTATAATTTGTTTTTAAATTTATTTATTTTAAAATTTACACTAGGGAATGATTTCTTATAATTTATACAAGGATCATGTTTTTTTTCTCTTTTTTTTTGTATATTATTTATGGAATATCTATAAATGCTGTAGTTACGAATAAAATATCCTAAAAAAATTACTATCAATTCATTAATTTAATATTACTCATCCGCCCACTTTTTTTTTTTAAATTACCAACAATTATTTAAATTCAAAATATTTTTTTATTACGCTTGAAAGTTTATTGGTAACTTTTACGTTAACCTAGTTGCGAATGCGGTACATTTTTTTTTATAATAAAAATAATAAAAAATATTAATTGAAAAAGAGCAATTTTTTTTTAAATATTAAATTGTACATTTATTTGTAACAACTGGTATAGAACAAATTTTAATTTAAATACATTTTCAGATGAGAAAAAAGTAATAATATTTAATGGGTTACTTGATTACAATTAAAATGCCAAAAACAAATTTTACAAAAATCGTTTAGTAAATTTCATATTTTTAAATTATTTTTATAGTTTTAAATTATATAAATTATTAAAATAACAAACAAAATCTTCTGGTAATTGCGCATAACACATAAATCGTCAATAAAAAGAAAAGAATAAATTTATTGATCGTCATAACAATATTTTATTATCCGATTGGAATTTAACTACTTTCAATTTTCTGTTTATTATTCTTTATTAACACCAAACTCTACCGATAAAACATCAATATTGATACAATTTATTTATATATTTAACTATTGTAATTTGATTACAGGAAATGAACTTAATTAACGTTTAATATTATTATTAATATTATTACATCTTGTGTTACAATTTTATATTTTGTCTAATTTATGTTTATATATAAGTTTTTAATGGTTTTTGTTAGATATGGACCGATAAAAATTAAACATGTATTAAAATGATGTCCGTGGCCAATCGGTAAAAAAAAGACTTTCGCTGGATTTTACTGAATCTGGGCTAAAATTTTTGTCCTAGATTAAAAAAAAAAAAAAAAATTTTGGAAGAGGGTACCAACTTGCACTCCCCAAAGGGGAAGGGATATGTAGACATTTACTTAGACAATCATAACTCATGAACGCGGCCATGTAGAGCGTTTAAATATGCGCCATTAGTAAGGTAAGTAAATTCTCTAACAATCACTTTCAAGTTTTTTCCCGATATTTTGCTCATTAATGGGCTTAAAATGGGTCTAAAGTGTAAATTTGGCTGAAATTTGCAGTTTTTTAAGGTTTTTTCACTTTTTTTGCACCACAGCGCCATCATGTCTGAGAACTTAGGGAGTACCAAAAATAGATTTCTTATAGTCGATTTACTATGAGTCGGCTTCAGCAGTATTTTTTTTTTAAAACAAAATCTTAAGATATTCAAGCCCAAAAAAATATAAAGCAATTAAGACAAATAATTAAGAATTTTGTCTTTTCTTCAAAAATTAGGCAGTTATTATTCGGTTTTTCATTCTTTATTAACAAGGCATATTAAAAATAATAAAAATAATAAAAAAAAATAGTAGGGATAATTGATTAGATCAAATTATGGTGATTTATGTAGTTTTTTCATTGCTAAAAATGTTGACGCGGCTCACTTCATGCGCACATAGCAACGAAAAATAATTAGTTTTCACCTATAATTTCGGAACATTTTTATTATTTGTTACTTGAACTACCTGTCTACAAACTTGATACATGTTAAATATATATTTTTTCCCATTTTTTGCACCGCAGCGCCGTCAACGGGATGTCTGAGGACTACGGGAATGTCAAAAATAGATTTCTTATGGTCGATTTACTATGAGTCGGCTCTTAAGATTTGCTTCGATATTTTGCCTATAAATGGGTTTAAAATAGGTCTAAAATGATAATTTTGTTGAAATTTGCCCTTTTTTCACATTTTTTGCACCGCAGCGC
>JAABKK020010391.1:0-23197 GCA_011634745.2 Catotricha subobsoleta
TTTTTTTATGTTTTTAATTGTGTTTTTTTTAGAGAAAAAAACATGTGTTTAAAACTGTTTAAAACACATGTTTTTTTGTTTGTTTTAAACACCGTCAACACTGGATATAACGTACATATTAAATTTCTGACTCCTTCGAAACTGATGATTGCAAAAGCATGAAATCCGAATTAGGCGATTAGTTTTATAAGTTTAGCAAATTGTGTTAAAAAAATGTATCTTTTAGTAAGAAGATCTCTGTGGTTAAAATTGGTACTAATTTTAACTTCTAGTGTTGGAATGTAATTATTCCTCAGACTTAAAGTTGTACATTTTGTGCTATATAGCGAAGGAGTGGATGCATTTAATATGTTCGTTATATTATTTATTTTTATGAAAATTTCAGCTAGCATTCGTGCTTTAAAAAACATTTTGTAATAAAAAAAAAAAACTAAATAGTCAAATCACGCTAGAGCTTTATTTTACAAACGTGACAATTCCGACAAAGTTATCGCTTTCGTGATACAGAACATAATTCTGAGAAATATTGAGGTTTTAAAGATCTAAAGAAGAGAAATACCAATTCCGATGCAAAATTATTTAACATAAAAAAATAATGAAGACGAAAAAGTAAAAAAAAAGATGAAAATAATAAGAAAATTCAAAAAAAAAACAATTTCACAGAATCAATGAATTTAAAAAAAAATATTCTGTCACTTTTTATTTATATATTCAGAAATCTTTATATATTATAAAAACCACCTGATTCATTTTTTATATATAACGAAAAATTCAACAAACAGATGAGCCCCTGTTTTGTTTATAAAACGTCATCATTTTTAAAAATAAAAATAAAATATACAACCATCATCATCACATGCCTACTTCACAATATTTTGTATCATATCCTATTTCGAATGAAATCATTATTTCTCCATACAATTATATTCAAATTGAACAATTCAAATACTTGTTATAATTGATGGAAGTAGGTAGTCAAAAAAATTTGTTTCATTAATATATATTCATTTTAATAAGAAATGATATTATGTCATTAATTTCAAATTTCTTATTTTCGATTTTTATGACATAAAATAGATACACGGAAGAACCATTAAATGTTTATAAATAAATTTTTTCTTCTTAGTTTTCTTTTTAATTTAAGTCCTCGCTATTAATAGAATATTATATTTTATCTTTATATTATTTAACGACAATTATTTATTATAAAACCAGTAGTCTTTCATTTCTTTAAATGATGTTGCATGTCTAAAATTAATTGTTTCAAATTAATACCAATCATATCTGATTAATTGATAGATTAAGGGACTAAAGAAAATAAAGGATAAGAATGTGTAGCTATAGCTATAATTTTTCGGATGTGTATAAATGTATCGAATTAACTCTTTCCGTTCTTCTAAATTTTCATCGATTTCCTGTCTTTTAAAAATGTTTTTTTTGGTTTACTTACAAAATTTTGGTCGAATAGATTCTATGAAAGAATTGTATTAGGAGGAAGATTTAGATTTTTTGAAGTAGGTGATGTTCAATTTAAGGAATTTAACTACTTAAAAAAAAAATCAAAAATTTTGCATACCTACATGCAATTTAAATTCGAATTTTAATACAAAAAATAGAAAGTTGGTGAAGAAATCCAAAAGTTCTATTTCCGTATTTCTAATGAAAACTGGGTTCATATTTTATAATAGTAAATATTTCCATAAATGATAACAATTTCTTTTTAATGTTATTTTTAAACTTTCTTTGAAATTAACATTATAGCAGAAATCATATTTATATATGCGTACAAGTACATCAAATCAAAAGAATTTCTTTGATTATATGTAATAGCTTTTGCTAAACATAACATTTTGAAATTGAAATAAGAGATCAATAAACGTTACAAAGTAAACATCTATCATATTATAAATAATTGTATAACATAAAATGAGAAACAGTTTAATAGCCCATTAGGCTTTTTAGGTTTTTTGCTGACACATGAATTTGTGTAACATTCAACTAGTAAAATAAAAATCGTTAAATTCATTATTTCTGTATTATTCGAACACGATATTTCTAATATTCTTGTTCTGATTTTGACATATGTTAAACTGTTATTGAGGTCTACAAAATTGATAAAATTGAATAGAAACGTTTATAGTATAATACATCTATAATTCTATGAAGAAAAAAAAGATGTAAATGATTTGCAATATTAACGTCTAACGTAAAATGATAAATTATTATGGAAAATTATAATATTTCATCCTTTGAAACTTAGGAATAAAAGTTAACCGACCATTTTTCATTTACAATAAATTATTCAAATACATACTTAAAAGCCCCAATTTATCAAGTTGCTTAATAAAATTATCCAAAAATATTTTACCAGCAATATTGTATTAGATTATTATTTAAGGCGCACGAAATTATCGTTTAATTTAATAAGGTAAATAGAACTGTCTTATTTAAACAAAGGAATTGTCAAATAAAATGCTTTTACGCACAGACGAATTGTACACAATTTTATAGAAATATGTGTATCGATATAAAATACTGTTTTAATAAATTTGTCTTTATTTAATATATGTAATAAGATGTTTACAATTTATTTTCCATTATGTTTACATTTCTGAATATCATTCAAATAATTTTTTATTTTTAAATAATCATTAAAGTGAAAATGGTTTTGTTTTCTTTTCAGAATAAACATAATGAAGTTCTCATTTCCAATGCCAGGTGGTGGTAGTGGAATTACACTATTTTCAAAACTAATCAGAACAAAAGACTTACGTACAGTTCAAGGTGAAGATCCACGAAGTACAAAACCAAAATTAACGGTAAGTTGTACAGCTACACAGAATTTGGTATAAGTGTCAAAATCAACTTGTACATTAATTTTCAGAAATGTCTGACAACATTAGATCTAACATCATTAGGAGTAGGCTCATGTTGTGGAACTGGCATGTATTTAGTAGCCGGTATGGTTGCACGAACAATAGCTGGACCAGGTGTAGTACTTAGTTTTTTTATAGCAGCTGTTGCCAGTATATTTTCAGGTAATAAAGAAATAGAAACAAAATTAGCTAATAATTATTGTAAATTCAGCAAAAACTTATTAATTATTAATCGAAATCACAGGTGCTTGCTATGCTGAATTTGGTGTTCGAGTGCCACATACATCAGGGTCAGCGTACATGTATTCATATGTCACAGTTGGTGAATTTGTGGCATTCGTAATAGGTTGGAATATGATATTAGAGTATTTAATAGGTATGAACCAAAGCAAAAATACACATAAATAATTTCTCAGATTTTTGATTATAATTATTCATTGATAATACATATTCGAAATTCAAAGCTATTTCATTTATTTTATTATTTCAATATGTATTCTTAAAGTTGCCCATATCTCAGACCATATTGATTAATTTAAATACAATAAATTCTACATCATATCCCATATACCCATTCTATTAGTAATGCTTCCCACTTTATTCACTACAATATCATAACGTTTATAAAGAAATTCCAACCTGAGTTAAATAGTGTATTGTAAGTATATATCTACACCTGATATGTCTGTAACTAGATACTAACACAATAAATATATGACATGTAGAATGTTGGTACTTTTGTAATTACCAATACAACCGTCTTCGTTATAAATTTATCGTATTTACACTAAGTACTTAAGTGTATGAAACTAAATATTAAATAATTTAGTTCTAGTTTATTATATAATAGTTCAATTAACTCTAATAATATTGAAACATTTAAAGCACCCCAAATAGAAGCCACAAACATTGTTGTGGTATTTTCCTAGTCAGTTATAAAAACAATTGTAATTAAATTATAACTGATTATTTTACCAAAGTTCAAGTTAAATATTTTCTTAATTACAAATATTTATAATTAGCATTTAACAATTGAGTTATAAATTTTCATTATTTTTCATATAAATTTAGTTGTAATTTAAATCTGATTAGAAAATGATGAGTCTTAATAAATTCATGAAAACTTCAATAATTTCGATATCAATTTTTAAAAATCAATTAAGGATTTGGTTGAAGAAATTAAATTAGGTATAAGTAATATCCTATTTCGATACTGATTTTGTTTCGGGGTTGAGTTTTATGTTTTTCAATAAATAGTTTCAGAAATTGTTAATAAATTGTTGGCAATATATTCGAACGCTCCTCAATTGCTATCTATTTAAAATGGAGTGTATTAATTTGAAATGATTGAAAACTTAAGACTTTTAATAGCAACGATACTAACACACTGATAATATTATTGCAATAAAAAAAAATATTTAAAAAAAATACTTCTGAATACCCTCATTTATATTTCGTATTGTCCTTGTTTAATATGAAAAGCATATTTATTTATTTTCTTAATTACATTTCTATCAAATTAGTTTTGAATATGTAATCATGCGTGTTAAATATTATAAACACTCGTAACATAACTCAAAAAAAAAAGAAGAAGTAATTAGTGATTCACAAATTTTTTTTTCAATTTTTATCTTTCAATTAAAAAAAAATGAAAATAAAATAAATCTATTCCATCGTTGCATTAAAAACGACTACGTCGCTAAGAATAAATTTTCAGAGCTTTATATATGATAATATTGTTCCATTATTTAAATGCTTTCCATAAGTTAAATGTTTGTTGCGCTTCTCATTTCATATTAAAATTATATATGTTTCTTTCAATCTGTTTATTCTATTTCTGCTGCAAAATTTAATGAACATAATTAATAGCTTTACTTGTTAGGTTTATTCATATATTTTAATTTAGCGTTTAATGTTAAACATAAAATTAAAAAGTAATTCTCATAATATTCTATTAATACAGATATACTCTTATTGGTGCATAACACAACCTTATATATATATATGTATATTATATTGAGGCAATATAACTTCCCATCATTCCAGAGCTGTATCGCATAGCTCTATAATTAAAATATGGAAAAGTGGTGGAAATAATGTAATGCAATTAGTTAATTTAAAATAATAAGAATATATATATTTTATACAACGTTTCTGGTAGCCATAATTTTCATTTCATTTTAAATTTATATATTGATTACATATAATATTTAATTGAAAATCAATATTATGAGAACATCATATCCATCTTTGTGTAAATAATAATTCGATTAAAATAATTCCAACCGTAAACAATACAAAAAAAAAACAAATAACAAAAAAAAATATTTATAAAGCGATGTCTTTTACTGAGACTTTAATAAAATTATATTGCATTAAACGTAATTAACATTTTTTTTTTTATTCGCCTCATATAGATCAAATATACTTACTCTGTTGAATATTAAATAATATAAACATTAAACAACATCAATATCAATACAAAGCATTTTTTTTTCTTCAGTTTTCGAAGTACGAATCACGAATATAAAATATATTAAAACCCTTGGGCATGAAAAGTTTGTCTTTTTGAATCGGTTTGAATCAAATAAATAAATCAAAAAAGCCAATAGAGAATCATGTTTATCACTCACTCTATAGATTTTATTAATTTTTTTTTTTTTTTTTTTATTGTTATATTTCTATATATACATTTTTCCGAATACACAATAGATGGGCTTATAATATCTATCTGATTCTGATGTCCAACCGTGTACCAACACAGAAAAATATTTTTAATAACCTTTTGATGAAAATATTATTTTATATAGAATTATATTTTATGTATAGAAAACATTTTATACGAGAAAATATTATTGTTTCAAAAAAAGTTTTCACATACTTTTTATCTTTTTTGAATACTTTGGATTGGTGTGGTACTTTAGGTAACTTTTTGAAATAAATTTTATTGACAGACTATTTTATGTCGAAAGTATTGTGTATATGTAAACGACCACTGTTCGCAATAAAGCTCGATTTTTCTTTGGGAAGTTTTGTTAACTGTTTGAAAATTTTGTTATTACTACCTTTAACTTCTATCGTTCACATTTTCCTCTATTTTATATATGAATGCCATTTTTCTTATCGCACAATCTCTATTAACAAATCTATTCTTTTTTTGTTATAATTTATAGGTACAAGTGCATGTGCTTGTGCCCTTAGCGCTAGCTTTGATTCATTATCGGGCGGTTCTATTGGACGAAGTATAGCCGCATCTATAGGAACGATATTTGGTAAATAATATTCCCAAATTTTTAATATTAATTTCTTTTTTCTTTTTTTTTGCTTTCTAATTTGCAATTGATAACAATTTTTTGTTCATGTAGGTCGCCCACCTGATTTAATTGCGTTTGGCATCACAATATTAATGACATGTGTCTTGGCATTGGGTGCCAGTAAATCTGTTATTTTTAATAATACATTAAATGTTGTTAATTTTGCGACGTGGGTATTTATAATGACAGCAGGTTTGTTTTATGTGGATACCGACATATGGCATGAACATCAAGGATTTCTTCCATTTGGATGGAGTGGGGTAATTATTATTAAAATGTCAACAAATAAAAATTCATGGAATTTAAATGGAAACTAACTAATTTAATTGTTGGTAGGTATTCACTGGTGCCGCTACATGTTTCTATGCCTTTATTGGTTTTGATATAATTGCAACAACAGGTGAAGAAGCTCACAATCCACAAAAAAGTATTCCAAAAGCTATTGTTGGATCATTAGTTATTGTATTGATAGCTTATGTTTCAAGTAGTTTGGTATTGACATTAATCGTACCGTAAGTAACTAGTACTTATATAATATAATTATAATAATTAATTTGAATATGCATATTAATGTAAAAAAATAGACTGTTCATCTGTTCATAGATCATTCATGGAATAACTTTTTCTATTTTTTTTTCATCGAAACTATTATAGATACGATCACATTGATAGCGGTTCTGCACTTGTACAAATGTGGGGCTATGTTGGAGCGAAAAAATGTCAAGCATTAGTAGCCGTAGGAGCTACTGCCGGTCTTTGTGTTGCTATGTTTGGATCGATGTTTCCTATGCCCCGAGTTATATATGCAATGGCACAAGATGGTCTTGTTTTCAGGCAACTTGCCCAATTATGGGATAGGACAAATGCACCAGGTATTGCAACTATTGGAAGTGGTGCAGCTGCTGCAATTGTTGCAATGTTGATTAGCTTAGAGGTTCTTGTTGAAATGATGTCAATCGGAACATTGCTGGCATACACATTGGTATCAACATGTGTTCTCGTACTTCGTTATCAACCACATAGTACTTCCTTAGTTGAACTTCTTCCAGCACAATTAAGAACACCCCAACCACCTAGTACTCCAGATCCAACACATTTAACCGCTGGTAAATGTTCATAACACTTATATTAATAATTTTTAAACACCATTATTTTTTTTAAAAAATCCAAAAATTACAGAAGTTGCACCAAAAAAGAATGTTACAATTCGGAAGGTCACAAGGGGATCACCAGATTCAGATGATTCATTTGCTGATGATAGTCCTGATGGTTATTTAGGTGGACGTGATGATCAATTTCTTGTTTCCGATCGATCCGAAAATAAATTCTACGGTAAAAAAATCTATAAATACGAATATGTTAATGAATATGAAATTAAACCAAACATTTAAATGTACTGTAGGTAGTGTACATGGAGCACCAACAGGTACTGCAACACCATTTGATACTTTAGGCTTAGGAATTGTAGGAAGAAAATTAGAAGAATATGCATACTTATGTCCTGGTTTATTTCCATGGATTAATCCAGGTCCAGCGACACATGAAAGTGGTAAGTTGTACTGTACCTGTAGATAATTATTTTTTTATTCAATGCTAATTAACATAAAACTTAAAATTTCTTACTTAAAACAGGAATGCATGTTACTAAACTTGTTGGTATTATGTTTATTCTGATATTCATAATGGATCTACTGGCGGCAATAAGTTTCTCGGGTACATTTGCTATATTGGTTTTCATTAGTTTGGCAATAGGAATAATTGTGATTTTGTTGATAATTTCCCGACAACCTCAAAACAGGTATATATATATATTTTACAAATATAATTTACATAAGTTCAATTAATTTATGCTCAACATTTTTTGATACAATTCTTAGATATGCCCTGGCATTTTTAACACCAGGACTTCCATTTATACCAACGATTGCAATAACCGTTAATATTTATCTAATATTTAAGCTCAGTATATTAACGCTAGTGCGATTTACTGTTTGGATGACTTTAGGATTAATCATGTACTTCTACTATGGCATTACGCACAGTTCATTAGAAAATCCAACTGAAGAAATTGAATTAACAGTTGATCAAACATTTCTCCAGCCAACACCACAGCAAAGTAACAATGATCATCATCAACAGACAGCTGTGTGGGATCGACATGGTTATGAAAATAAAATGGCTGAAGAAAGTTGGTCAACACCGAAAAATTATACAACAAATAGTTGGAATACAAGTGAAACGAACAAAGCAGGAGGAGCATGGGGTGATACAAGTAGCAATAATTTACATTATAGACAACCTCAAGCTCAGCAACCAAGTCAACCACTTCAACCACCACAACAACAGCAGCCACAACAAAATCCACCCGCACCAAAAGGTGGATTTGGTGGCATATTCATTGACGAATCACAATTTCCCACTTGGGATGATTAATTTATTTAATTCCATTATATTATTAAGCACTAAGAAATATTGAATAAATCTATCTATTTGTTTTGGGTGCCATATAATTTGCTATGCTTTTGTACAAATATTTTCAATGTATTTTTTTTTATCATTCATTTTACTACCTTAACAATTGATCTTTTCTAACATTTATTTAAAAAAAAATTAATAAACCATTTATTATTTATAGAAACAAGGATATGTTCGCAGAAAAATAAAGAAAAATCACTTAAGATTGTTTGTAGTTTAATAAATCTTAAAAAGATAAGAGACAGATCGAATGACATGTAACGCATTATGTTGTTTAATCACAAGAACTTTGCTATCTGAATATAATACATTTGAAAAGAAAATAAGAAAAATTATATCTGTCCATCTTTAATTAGGGTGCGTAATATAAAAATAGCATTTAATATAAATTAATTTCATTTTAATACAAATGAGCATTGTTAGATAGTTATTTATTAAAATACTCAACCATAAAAAAGAAAAATTATAAAATTATTATTAATAATAATAAAAATTAAAGAAATATGCATTTAAAATGCCAAAACTTTACGAATTGCAATATAATTTAAATAATTTGCATAAAACATATTATAAATTATAAAACACATTAAAATAAATTATAAAATTATAATAAATAAACAAATAAATAAATAAAATAGTAAAACAACTAAAAGAACATTTAAAAATTCTACTTATATATATATATGAAATAAAAACAAAGAGCGTTATTTTTTAGTCAATAAGTGATATTTATATTGTTGATATTTACAAATTATTAAGTATTATTAAATTTAAATAATTAATGATATTGCAATTTATTATAATAATTATTCTACGTACTGTTGCATAAAGTGATTGGATGCATATTGATGTATTTTTTTTAATAGTGTGATGGAGGTTACATGTTACATTTATTTATGAATATTTCAAAGCCGCTAATTAATAATTATTTACGCGGTAAAAAATAGCATCGCTAAAAAAAATTATTGACTATTTAAAATTTAATAATCGATATTATCAGAATGGACTGTAGAAACATTTTCTAAACCAATTATTGCCTCTATTAATCTAATTTTGTTAATTTTTTTAACCCAATTCTCTAGTATATCGAACTTTGATTTCAATAAAAACTCTTTAACCAACCCAATAAGCAGAAATTGAAAAACACTGAATAAATGTAAATTCACGAGGACAAATTGATGATGTCACGATTATTTTCGCATATAATGCTGTATGAAAACAGAGCGTTCTTCCAGTGATTTCAACAGTATGTCAACAGTGAATACACTCACTTGAGTGATTTTCTAGTTCTTAATATCACTTTGGTATGACCCAAATAAATACGCTCGGTGATATCACTCTATTTTCGTAGGACATTAAACGCAAGAACTAACATAACCGTGAAAGCACAAGTTAAAATTTATTATTATTTATTGTTTAAAGTACTTATTAACGTCCGTTTAGAGTTAAATGTCTTCCGTATATTTTGCTACAATATTTATTTATTCACTTAATATTCTACTAAATTTTATATAAAAAGAAAATTCATCATCCGATAAAAATACACCAATATGATTCAAATGACATTGAAAAATCTCCCCTTTTTTTTAAAACAAAACAAACAAATATTATATTAAATAAATTATAATTAATTAATAAATGTGACGTAAATTTCTATTAAATAAGAGCATATATAAATATTAACAAAAAAAAAAAGCAACAAAAAAAAACAAAAACAAAAATATTCTTTGTGGTAAGTGGTGTAATGTGAATTTTTTTTATCAATATTTATTACTTAGTTAGTTAATTAACAACTATTTTTACTGTCAATCATTTTTTGTAATAAAAAATTCTACATGTCTATTTACAAACAAAACATTAACATAATAATAATAATAATGATATTGTAATTATATAAAATTAAATATTAATATAAAATTTCTTAAACTAATATCTATTATAAATGAACACTTAACATAAATTTTAATTAAAATTTAATGAAAATATTATAAAAAACTTATTATAAATCTTGTAAATAATCAAAGATTGGAAAAAAGAATTGAAAGAAAAGTATAATGTCTAACAATACTTCAATTGAAAACTTTTCTGTAAAATAGTTTTTCATATTATCAGTTCTGAAATGTTAATACCCCCCCCTTATATTATATTTCTAATCCAATTTCTTTTTCTTTTTTTTTTTTCAATAAAATAGAGATCTGATTTGTTTCGAATTATTTAATAAATTTTTCCATACGCAACATCAAATTCTTGCTAATTCCTAAAAAAGTGGTCAAGTGCAACTTCTGAGAATTTCTAATATATTTATTTTGTTTTTTTCTTTTTCTTTGTTTTTCTTTTGTTATGAGCGAAGGCACATAAAACCTACTGAACAAAGAAGTAACGGACCACCTTGCATTGTTGAAATTGTAAATTTCAATATATACAAAGCGAGTGCTGAAATTAATTTAGCGAATTATAAACTGGTGGTAAATTCAATATTGTATATTCAAGCAGCCACAATATTCGTACGTGGCAAATATACTAAGGTATACAAAAAAAAATTATAAAATGAATGAAAAAACAAATTAAATATAAACTGTATTATTACGATATAGTTATATAAATGCAAACAGTAACATTTTATTTTATATTTTTATTCAGAATAGAATAAATAGTAGTTACATGAATACACAATCTAATGAGAATACATATTATTTTGAACTACATTTAATCTATAGACTCATACCATAGTACAAGTACACATAGTATGAAACCCCTTTGGATTTTGTATTGAAAAATGTGTCACACTTTTTTAAAGCTCTCTCCGGGTAGTTATATGTCAAATTGTTATTTCTGTCTCGTATGCATGCAAACAAAAGAATGAGAAAGAGAACGAGAAAATATAATTTTGACATTTAACTCCCTGAAAATCATTAGTAAATGAGAGAACGAGCTTAATAAAATCGCGACACAGCTTTCAAAGAGGTTTCATAAATCATACTATGTGTACTTGTACTATGCTCATACTATGACAAAAAAAAATCGGCAACATGCATATCTCATTCTCATTCACTACAATGAGAGTATGTTTCTGACTCATATTCAAAACACGATGTTGAATGTATAACTTAAGTATTAGAATCCTATGTAGCATAATTTCAATGAACATTTTTCAATCGTAGAATTTAAAATTAAAAAAAAATTGTTAAAATTTTTAATTGTTGCTTATAATTAAAGAAAAAGAAAAAAAAACTATTTCTATACTATCTGTACAGTGTACATAATGCACGATAAGAAAATATAATTGAATTATTTCTTTAAAAATAACTACATAAAAATGGTTTTCCGTTCTACAAATCAAACTGACATAAATATCTTCCTCATCCATCTTATTATATGTTTCCATTATTCACAATATCTACATATCCGATTTTCTATAATACGAGTATATATACTTCTGTGAACTGATTTTTATTATATATTATGTAGAATTATCTAAATGGCACACAGCTCTGTAGTAAAAAAAAACTGAATTGAAATATTAAATATATATATAAGTTAAAGCGAGAATTAATATATTGTTGAAAGTATAATATATTTCCCGGACATTTTTTTTTTTAGTTTTTTTGAAATAATATCTTTTATTATTAATAGTATCTAAACATAAAAGTAACAAAATATAGAAAATAATAATTTAATAATAATTATTAATACATGTAACAAATCCATTTGTAGGTAAAAAAAAAAGAAGAGAATAGAATTTAGCTTAAAGAGAAATGTATTTTAATTATAAATATTTTTGTTTTCTTTGTTCAATAAATAAAAATAGAAATTTTATGAATTATTAATAAACATAAACTGAAGAATATTATTATCTAAAATTAATTGCTGTGTTCACATACATATCTATTTAAATAAGAAAAAAAAAATTAATTAAAAATGAACAATGTTTAGAGAGAGAAACAAAAATGAATTCTATTCAAAAATGTAGAGAAATATATTTCTAATTAGTTAGTCATGGTTATAAAGAATATATATTTAAAAAAAAAAGCAAACAAAAAACAGAAAAGAAAAGAAAATTAGATAATATTCTTCATCTCTTCCCAAAGAAAAGTAACATATAAACACTTCAAGGAACAAACTATTCCCACATAATATGCGTACCTAATTTATTTCAAATGTAAAATATATATATATTTTTCATAAATATAATTAATTTTCTATAAAATACTTATTCGCTTCACGAAAGTATAGAATTGTAGGTACCTCTAAGCTCTTAAGTGTCGCACAATTAATATCTTCTTTTTCGTTGTTTTTTTTTTTTTTTATTATTATTTTTATTAATTAAAATTGACTCCATAAATGTTATAAATATTACTATTATATTGTTATTGTATCATACACACAAAATAGCCAATAAATAAATATTAGAATGAAAATAAAAACATACATAGAAAAATAAATAATAAAATAATCAACCAAATAAAATTCTATGAAAATTATATTTACAAAAAAATATTCAAACAAATTATTATTAATATAGTTTGCTAAGAGTGAAGATAAAATAAATTAAAAATTAGAAGAAAAAAAATAATATAGAATGTAATTTACAAAATAATTTCATATTTAAAGTGTTTAACATAGAAATAAATTTATTATGGGTTTTTATTATATTCACCATGTCAATAAAACGACTAAATTATAATGCACATTCCGTAGCTATCAATCAAACAATAGAATTATCACCGTTTTAAACTTATATAGGGCAAAAGAAATAATATTTTATCTGCAAAACCATTTTATGTGAAATTTTAATTTGAATTAAATAGAATATTTTCGAATAAGTATTTTTCATTATAGAAATTTATATTGAGAACAACGTTTTTACTACAAATGTTTATATATATATATTTTTTTTTTTTTAATCTGAGCAGATATCTTGAGCAGTGATTCAATTGAAGTGAAACCTGTTAATGTGACAACTTTTTAATGTGATTTCAAAGTCTAAAGTAACCACTTTTGGCTGGTCCCGACGGGTGGTGACATTAACAGAATCCACTATAAATATCCAATACCAAAATGTACTGTGCAGGTTCACCATGTACTTGAATTTACCTCTAAATAAATAGATTAATTTTTATTATTTTAATAATAATTCAGTTTTGTTAGTCCCAAGATATTTCGTTTCGTTGCATTAATATAAAAACACTTCAGAAGCAAAAAATTATTATATTTTTGTCTTATTTTGCCTTCATTTATTCCTTTAAAGCTTTTAATTAATCAAAATGAATTATTGTGGATTTCTCATCTGTTCAAATGACAAATATTATTTTATCCTTATTTTATATATTCTGGATTTAATACCAACGATTTACACAGATTTCATATAATTGAAAAAATATTTTCTAAAGACTAGATTAACAAAATATAATTGATTCCAAAAATACAATTTTGGTTCCATTGAAAATGTGGAAAGTCAATCTTCAGTGGATTTTAAGATTAACTTTTAAGCTATACAGATTTTCATATTTTATTATATATATTTATGAATTAAAGAAACACATTCGCGCCTACGTCTACTTAATTTAATAAACTTTCGTTATATTAGTTTTCAGTATATATATAAATATATGAACAGCAGCAATATAAGTATAACAAATTATATTATCATTTTTTATTTCCTTTTCAAATATATTTTAAAAACAAATAAACATTTGAAAGCATAGTGCCTGGTTGATGAGTGAACAAATTTTATGTAACGAGGTTTAGGAAGAAATGCAAATCATGAACAAAAAAAAAATTGATTACAAACCTATTTAATAATAATAATAATAACAAAAATATACCAATTCTTCTCTACATATATTAATTAATCATAAAAAGAAACAAACAAAAAAATGGTATCGAAATATAAAACTCTTTTAGAAAATAAAAAAAGAGGAAAAGTTGTATTACTTAAATTTTCTGTAAAATGTTTACAAACAAAACACATTTTTCCCTTATTCCTTTATTTTTTGGATGTTGTTAAAATATGTTTCATATGTAATTGATGATTTTAGCAAGAAGACGAGCCTAGTTTTAAATGAAAAAAAAAACACAGAAAGTAAATCAAAATGTTTCAAGCTATGTGTTTGAAGTATAATTTATTATCATTAATTAATTATTTAATTTGTTTAATTCCTATACCAAAAAATATTTAAAAATGAAAAATAAAAACTCTCTTACTTGCTGTTCCTTTTAAATGTATGTTCCAAAATAAAATTAAATCGTAAATTGTAAAAATAAAAGTAAAAAAAAAGTAATGGTCATGTAAATTAACAAAAGAAAAAAAAAATATTAATTGCGAAGTTATAAATATTAAATTATAATTAAAATGATATTATAAATATATATGGGTAAAAGAATATATAAACAAAATAAAAATCGTTCGAAAAGCAAATATGTTTATCTTTATTCTTTATTTTTTAACTATCCTCAGTCTTGTATAAAAATATAATCTGTTTTTCAATTGGAATATATGCTACGTCGGCAATGGGGTATCTACTAATGGAAATTGCTATCTGTATGACCGATTTTAAAGGAAAACAATTTAATGTCCTTATCGTAGATAGATCTATGTTCTACGATTCAAAAAAGGTAGTAAAAATCCGTATGGTTATTTAATGTTGCCTCTCAGGCTATTTGGATTTATTTTTGTTCTCTAGGTATTAAATTTTTATTTTGTTTTCTTTGTCCATTTATATTATAAAAATAAAATATTATTTAATTTTTCAGTTGAAATTATAATTTTTATCTAATCAATCTTTTAAAATACATTTTCATATATATTTACAATTTTGTTTTTTTATAAGATTTTACATAGAAATCTCCAAATATAACAACCATGAATACGTTTTGTGAAATTACTATGAATATTAGAAATTTCGAGTAGTCACATAAGCCAAAAGCTAAGGTTCCACAGTATATAATGATGTTAGCAATGAATTGTACCTGTTGGATAAAATAAGAATTTAGATTTTTGAATTTATATTTGCATTTAGGTAATATGTATAACTTTACATTCAATATATATATTAAGGTGACCCAATTTTGCATGGAAATACTAATGTATCTTTGATTTTTTAGCCCGTCTCGTTTTTAAAATTTGCACTTCAGGCGATTTGCACGACCTCTAAGAGTTAACCGATGGTTCTTAGAGCGCCAACTACATATGTGACAGGCTAAGAAATATAAGATACTTTTACATTTTGGGTCACCCTAATATATATATAAATATATTTGTATTAATTTTTTTTGCAAATCATTAATTAAATGACAACTGTGTGAGTACTAACTATGCAAGTGATATTGATCAGATATTTTGAACAAAAATTGATGAGACGAACCACTTAAAAAATGTTCTATCACTTAAATACATTTATATAATGACTTACCATTTGTAATTTTGTAACACTTTTCTTTAAAAATTTAGATTTTCCCATTTCCGGTTTTGAAACAGTTAGAAAATAATACGTATACATTATCATATGTACGAATAGATTTAAAGCTGTGAAATATACAACATGGCCACCTAAAAATTTGATTAAATTTTTAATTTATCGTGAATATATACCAGTTGATAATAGTCATACCTGGCTGAATAAAAATACACAAATATGTTCCAAACACAACAAAAATATGATGATAAACATGTAGAAATGATATTTGTCTCGTTCGTTTTCGAAGAACAAAGAAAATTGTTTCGATTAAATCACTTAGTTTATTTAGGAAGTAGAGATATATTACCATAGCCGATTGTTCATTAACAGGTAGACATGTCAGATTGGTATTTCGATGAAAAATAACTTTCAGGGCCTGGAAAATAATATCTATAAATAAAAATCTAGCTAATATTAATTTGCTCAGAATGAATATGAAACACTTACCATATAAAGTATTATTGCATTTCCGATTATTTGTGAAGCATTGTAGAGTTGAATTAAAATTTTAAGTTGGAATGGTTCTCTATTTTCCATTAGCTTTGGTCCAATTTTGAACACAAACAGTGAATAGCTACATAATATCAGAATGGTTGGTAATGGTGTACCCGTCAATGGTAAATGGGTCAATTGAGTATCTAGATGGTATGTAAATATTTCAAACATCAGATAAATGTTTAATTATACGGTCAGAATTTTATTTATACGAGCGAGTTATAGTTAATTAAAGGATATGGAATTTATTTCATTCATTGATGTTTTCTAAGTAGTTATATTTTATTAAAAACGACTCATAATAGATACTTATATCATTATAAAGTCCATTTATTAAACTTTATCACCATTTATCACCATTTATCACCATTTATCACAATTTCAACTTACCTCTATTATTATATAAGTGTTCAATGCCATTATATAAATGTTTGATCACATATGCCATCTGGTTATTTAAATAATTTACTTATGAATAACTTATTAGTTATAATAATCCAACAATTATCCGTTAGTTAAATTAAACTTATACTCAATTTCTTTACTAAGCACCAAATTACTTTCGAACGAAAATCGTACCGTTAATGAATAAATATTTTATAAAACTTAAAATCTACTTTGATTGTATTTTATTCACATTGCTTCTATTTACTTAGTATTATTAATGTATGCAATTTTAAAATTCCATTCATTGAATTTATATGCACAGTATTTCTTAACGATTTCTAAAGACAGCAATTATGTAAAAGATTTATAGGTGCTTTAATTATTTAATTAATTTACATAAATTAATAAGTAATTCGGATTTATACAACAATTTAATGAATAATTTATTTATAACTTTTAAATAGATTTTTATTTCATACAGTTTATATTGTTTTTGCATAGTCAATTGTCATTAGTAACTATCATGTTGTGCATGTGAATAGGTAGTTGACTTCACTTTATTGGGATTACAGATAAAATGAATAAACGACGTCTGGATTATTTTAAATTACTTAAGATTTATAGACTTGAAAATTGATTTTCGATGAAAACACGTATAACATTTTGTCACATATTTTTTCCCTTATTTATGTGTCTAATAATAATAATGAATTTTATATATGTTGTTAACCTTCTGTCTGCGGTGTAAGTTAGAGGTCAAAATTTTATATTTATTAATTTGAAAACGAAAGCCACAGCTCAAATTAAACTTAAGCTCCGAGAACACACTAAAAAGTTTATTGTCGAAAATACTCTATCTTCTTTTAACTCATATAGTGGAAATAGATATTGGGCGATAATAAGCTTGGATAGTATGTTTTTAGCTTTATATACGCTATATGGCCAAACCAATTTTTGTACGTATAAAACTCATTGGTTTGGTTAAACTATATCGTGTGAGGGTTTGACGTCAACTTGTTTTTTTTTTGCCTTTCAGCAATTTAAATAATTATACTACTTATGATTAAATGTGTTTTTATTTTTATTTTGAATTGTAAACAAAAATATCAAGCGGTATAACTAATATTGTGTGGTTTAATAATCAATCAACTAAATAGTAAACAAAGATGTTATATTAAGTTAATGATTACATTTTTGCCTGCAGAATATTTCTTGATATGTTAAAGAAACAAGTTGAATGGAAACAACAATGGATTGATACTTCATTTTTCGTAAATCTTTATATTTTCAGTCCTGAGAAAAAGGATGGTAAACTTGTGTACTTTGTTGTACATTTATTTATTTTTTTACTTCATTTTTGAAAAAAAAAACGAAGTATAGGGATCGTGATTTTGTTTTTTTTATATTATAATTTATTTTATATTTATATTTTATTTTCTATCTGTTTTGGTTTTCGGTTCAAAAATCCAAAAAAAAAATGTTTTTGAATTTCAACAAAAAATCATTTTTTTTTTATTTATGAGCTGACAATCCAATTAAAATTCTGCGTCTAATAGTGGATGTGGATCCATCATCATAATCCGTCCACTCAATGCTGAGAAAAATGATTGTAAACTTGGATACTGTTTTTTTTTTTTTGTTACTCGTAAAACTGAAGTTTTGTACGAATTTAGTTGGTAGCTTGTTCTCAAAAATGAAGTAAAATATTACATACAGAAATTTCTAGTTAATGTCAGTTTTCTATGTTTTAAATACACTTATGCATAGATTATATATTTTTTTTAATATCAAAAAGAGTACAATTATTTTTATAAATAAATACTATTTGAAAACAACGTAAAACTAAACTATCAAGTCATTCAAAACAACAAAAAAAGTCAGTTCTGACGTATTTTATTTCACCAATACCACTTTGATTGATATAATTTGATTTCACTTTCCTTTACTTACATACGTACTCACCTTATGCAAAACAGATTGTCAACGATTTCATTATAATCATAAAAAAAAAAAACAAACAAACAAAAAATTATCAATTGGAAAAATTCTTGAAAGTTTACTGAAAAAAACAAAATCCTATCAAATTAGTCTGATTTCAAAAGTAAACATTTTTTTTTGTGCAAAAAGTAAGTAAGTACTTATGTAAGTAAGTGACTTTCATAAAATTTTAAAAGAGATTATTTCTGTTTAACTTTGCTTGAAGGTTGATTTATACAATTTTAAATTCATTTTGAATTAATAAACAATAAAGAAATAGAAAAAAAAATAAAAAGAAATGCATCAACTATATTTATAGTAACACCTTAAGTTATTAAGCATAATGGAATGTTTGTCTTGATGTTTTAGACAATAAATTAAACGAAGCTGAAACATCTTATCTTATGATCGTAAAATAATGATCGTGTTCATCCTCTCAAAAATCCTATAAGTTTATTTGTTACATTAAAATAGATGTTGTAGTAGTAGTTGTTACCAGAAGACGAAGAATATTATTTAAATATCTTTAATGAATATTAAAGTTAGAATATAAATTAGCAAATATTAAAAAAAAAATCTCCCCAGCAGGGAATCGAACCCTGGTCGTCCGCGTGACAGGCGGAAATACTAACCACTATACTACTGAGGAATTGTTAGTTGCATGAATAACTATTTTCTTGTATCTAAAGTAAATATTTATATTATACTGATATTCTGATGATTTTTTTTTTAGCCAATAGAGTTAGCCAAAATGAAGACCTTTCTTTTTTTTCTTTTTCACGCACTTATAGGAAATCGTATTTTAGAAAAGTGAAAAAAAGATACTCTAATTCTACCAAAACACCGCGTAAAAAACCGCGCTGTTTGCAAATCGTATTTTGGAAGTTAAAATAGGGCAATTTTTTTTTCAAATTTACAAAAGGTATCATTTTGTTCAAAATCGTGGTAGGGTAATTCTATGAAACTTTTAAAAAAACATACTATTTTCTGTTCAAAAACTAAAAAAAGATACTATTTTCGGCAAAATTGGCATGTATGGTTATTACTATACCAATAAATAAAATTATAACGTAAATTCGATAGTTAATTGGTCAGCTTTGTTATATTAATTGCACACAAATCAAAGTTATGATTTTTCATCCTTAGTTGTAACTGTAAGCATATAAATTACTTCTAATTGGAAAATTTTCATTAACAAGTTTCGTTTAACAATTAGAAAATCAACCAAAATTTGACTATGTTCGTGGTTCCCAAAGAAAATGTATACTCAAGTTTTACCCTCGAATGCAATCATTATTGTATTGGTCCGTCCCGGTGGCATTCAATTAGTATAAACAAGCTGCCAATAAATTGGTAAAGGCTTCATTTTTGTAGTGATGGTTAGAAATGTTAAAAAATCGTGATTTTCTTTTTAAATTGTTATTACATATTAGTATTATTTTTCAAAATCTATTATTTTAACAAATAAATTCTTTTCTCAAAAAGTTACGTCGATTGAAAGCATATTTTTTTTTGACGCATGATAACGTATCACCATGCGTTTTTTTTACAACATACTAAAATTTCAAGAAAATCGTCGGAACGGTTTTCGAGATATTCATAAAAAAAGGACAAAAAAAAATTTAAAAAAAAAATCATGATTCCAAAGCTTCCATTTTTTTTTCAAAAATGAAGCAAAATGTAAACTAAACGGAATAATAATGAATTAATAGATAATTAAATAAATATGTGTTTATTATTATTTATTTATTTATTTATTAATTTATTTCCTCATTATTAATGTGTGAATGTTATATAGTAGTATTTCAAATGTTTTCAGTATAAACGAAAATTTATTTTCTTACATATTAACAATGATGGGCTAGGTAATCATTTTAATATAATTTTAGCTACATAAATAAGTTTTGTAATTCACGTTTTTTGTTTTTAAGAATGTATCACATGATTACTTCAGACAACACTTCGTTAAGAAAAGGTACTCTGATAGATAATTTAGCTGCAGAGAGGAACTTTCTTTCTCAAATTTTTTTTTAAATATAAAAGAAATATTTTGGTTAATTCTCTTACAAATTTCAAATTAATTTTTTTTAATGTGACACAACTTTCTTCTATTTCTATATACTTTTTGATTTAACTATTTCTTCAGCTTTTCCTGAGTACATGTGTCCGAAGTTTAAAGAAAATTTTTAACCGTTAAATTTTATTTGACAAAACGAGAAAAGTGAAAAAATTAACTGACTCAAACTTAAAACTAAAAGCAAATTAATCATGTTTTTCTTATTAAATCACTTACCAAAATATTCAATTAATTTTAATATTTTAAATAGAAATAATTATTATTTATAATAATTGAAAAATAAAAATAAAAAAAAAATTCTCCCCAGCAGGGAATCGAACCCTGGTCGTCCGCGTGACAGGCGGAAATACTAACCACTATACTACTGAGGACTTGTGTGTTATATGCGACCAGAACTAATAGCTCTTAACTTATTTAAATACGTATGTATAATCGACTATACGTTACGACTTCTATTTAATTGCACGAACCCAATAAATTAAATACAGTAGAAAGTAGAAAGTGCATCAATACTATTTAATGAAGTTCACATTAATAAAGTTCTATTATACAATTCAAGTACTTACTTAAGTATGTCATATTTAAATAAATCTACTGGAGCTGAATTTTATTAGTTAATTGAACGAGATAAATAAATATTTCAGTAAAATTGGATTATGTTATTTCTGTACTTAATTATATGCAACAATTTTTTTCTTTCAGTAAAAAAATTTGAAGTTTATTATGTACAAGGAACTTATATAATGGATTCACGAGACCTTTCAACCACTATTTTTCTTATTTAATTTTAAGTATTATATGCTTCAAAAGAAGTATCAAAAAGTTAATCACATTCACTTTCTTACAATTTTTGTTGGGTTGTTTGTAATTTGACACCATGAACTTATTAAGCTAAGAAATCCAAAAAAAAATCTCCCCAGCAGGGAATCGAACCCTGGTCGTCCGCGTGACAGGCGGAAATACTAACCACTATACTACTGAGGACTTGTAAGTCAGTTGAAAAGATACGATCTCCTGTTTTCAGAGGCTTATTCCTCTGCGCGCGCCTATTTTTAATCATTTATCATCTTTCATTCAAAAAGGTTGTCATTCAATTAGGTTTCGTGGAAGATTATCTCTAATCAATACCTTTGATTTAAATATTTTGAAATAATAATGAATTTAAAAATTTCAGATTTCTAGCAAAAGTCGATAAAATTGTTTTAAGCTAAAATAATACAAACAAGAATAAATGAATTTTTCTTATAAGTACGATCATTGAAATATTTTAAGAACTTCGGATATATAAACTTAAATTTAAATTCAGTAGGTGTATGCTGAACTTATTAAGTAATAAACAATAAAATAAAACAATAATGAGAAATGGCTAAAGTCAAATTTATTTTCAGCTAAAATCATTTCTTTAGTTACATACTTACTGAGGCGCCTATGCCACATTTTCGCTTCTACATACTGAATCAAGGATATTTAATATAAGTCGAATCACTTTCGTTTACAAAGAAGAAATGTTATCCTTGACAAGACTGACCATCTAATTTATCTTTTTTAACTTGTGATATATTTCAGTTAGACGAAAAATTACATGTAATGTTATTGTTGTTGTATTACACGCTTGAACAGAAATATCTCACAAACTAAAAGATATTGATAAAAACTTTCTATAACAAAAATGTTAGTCTTGTCAAGACTAACAATTCTTTTTAGTACCCGATAATGATCCGAGCTATAGTTTATGAAATATCCTCGATTTAGTGTAGAAAGTTCAGCCCGTATAAGTTAAAATGTGGAATAGGCGCCTAATATAATATATATATATAATTATATATATGTATAAGAAAAGAATAGTTCAGAACTTCGAAATTCACAGCACCATATTTCTGTTGTCAAAAACAAATGTATAAGCGATCGGTATATTATGTATGTATATATGATTCTTACAGTCCATTTATGTCAATATCTATTATAAAATAACTTATAACATAAATTGTGACTGTAATTTTGTTGCAATAAATCTTATTCACTTATCTCAAGAAAATTAAAAAAAAAAAACCTTGTAAATCACAAAAAAAAATTCTCCCCAGCAGGGAATCGAACCCTGGTCGTCCGCGTGACAGGCGGAAATACTAACCACTATACTAC
>JAABKK020010402.1:0-23193 GCA_011634745.2 Catotricha subobsoleta
AACTTCAAGCCCGATGCGGCACGGGTTAAACTAATTTTTGTCACTTAGAATTTTGGTCACATTACATCCTCACCCAACCTCACATTTTTGGAGGGTAGCCCGAAGGATTTTTCAAAATTTTCATTTTTGGACCACCTTAATAGGCAGTTAGGCCAAATAGCGTGAATGTAAGCGTATACGTTGGCGTGAACGTAGAAGATTCAAAAACATAACAAAATTCGACATAAAATAATCGAAATTTGACCATAATGTTGCGTTAAATATAACTGACGTGATTTACGAAAATGTTATGATCAAACTTCGCTAATTCTCTTTGAATTTTTTTTTTCCATGAAATTTGACACTTCTACGTTCACGCCATTTGCCCTAACTGCCTAATGTATATTTTTTTTAAGTATACTTTTGAAGTTATAGTTATACAAAAAGTATACCTTGGAATGGGTATACAATCTGTTCCAAAAACTTCCATGGTATACAAAAAGTATACCTAAATTCCACTAGGGCAGTTATTAAATTTCTTATTTTCATGTACAGTGTGAGTAGTTTATTACCGAAAAATATCAATTCCATAAAATTCGTAAATTGTTGTTTTTGGTTTTTTTTTTTATCAAATTCATAAAATTAAATTAGTAAGTATTAGGTAAGTATTTATGTGTCAAAATATTTAAATATTAGTTATATTAAAGTTAAAGTTAATAAGATCTTCACAAGTTTTTTTTTTTTGTTTGTTTATAGATAAAAAAATAGTAGCGCTTCCTAAATATGATGACATATTATTGATCTGTTATTAGCTACCGGAATTATAAGCAAGTTCCGTATATTTATTATTAGTGTAATAAATATGGTCGCTGAAAGCAAAAGAAAAAAAAATATTAATAAAATATTTTTGTATGAAGAAAAAAAGGTAAAATCGAAACGGTTTTTTAAAAAAACTATAGTTATTTCATAATAATAATAATAATAATAATAATAAAAATGCCTTACTGGTTTATCGTTTAACAATAAATAACATAATTTTATTTCTTTCTTTATATTCATTTGTGCTGACATTAAAATTTGATGAATGAGCAATAATGTATAAAATGAATGACACTATATATTATATTATTTATATACATATTTTTTTATATGTATAAATGTTTAGACACTATGAAATAAATAATCGATGGTGTTGCATTATGTCTTTTAATTTATATGAGGTGGAAGGTGTTACATTAAAATATATATACATATATATAGGTATAATCTTTTTGATATTATAATTATTTTCAATTTTATTATCTACACTTTCTTTTGTATTAAATTGGATTAATAGATAATTTCATTGATCGCGAGTTGATTTATTTATATACATTTTTATAGTGACATGCTAATTGTTTTTTTTTTGCTTTTTAATTTAAATGTTATAAAGATTTCCGTATAAAGTAATGACTGAAATTTATTAAATGTTAATCAATATAAATTAAGAAGAAAAAAAACTCACTAAATTTATCTGAACATAAAGATCGATTTAGCAAATAATTAAAAGTCATAGCGCAAGAGTAGATATATAATACACAACAACAACAACAACAACAACAACGACAACGACAATGAAAAGTGTTAAGAGCGACAAGCAATTTATTTTTAGAACATTAAACTTAACCAAAATTACAAATTATATTAAAAACGAGAATTTTTTTTTTTTGAAATACCCGGGTAAAAATTTACTTCATGTGAATTGATTTTACGTTATGTTTACTTTAGAAATACTTCATGGCTACTTTAATAATATCGAAATTTTAACGTCACTTAAAGTTATTTTAACGTAAAGTCAGATTTTAGAAGTTATACAGGAAATCGTAACGTATTTTCTTAAAGTAAATCCAAATTCAGATTTTGGCTGTACTTCGAGTGTTTTATGACTTTTAACGTAAATTTAAAGTAATTCCAATTTTGAATTTTTGAAGTACTTTTGTAAGTACTTTATGATTTCTTGAACTACTTTAATTTTACGTCAGTATAACTTTAAATTACGGTACATAAGGGGGTTCGGGAAAACGACGTAAGTTATTTTCGGTGTGACGTTATTTTAAAATTCCGCCCATTTAACGTAAATTTTGACATTTTGCGTCGTTTTAACACAAAATTTTGTTTGACAGTGTATGACATTTTCACGCTCACGTAACTTTTCACACATCTACGTGTACGTTAACATCATTTGCCTAAACTGCCTAATACATTTGTAAGGCGGTTATCCCACATTAGTTTGTATCGTCTAACTTATGTTCTAACCGCGATAATAGATATGAGTGTGAGTGAGATGCAGCAGCGACCATATCACTCACCCTCATATCTATTATCACGGTTAGAACATAATTTAGACGATACGAACTAATGTGGGATAACCGCCTAACAACTTTTCAACCATGAAATGTATAGTTATAAAAACTTTCTTAAAGTATTATAACGTCCGCTGTTATAAAACATGAAGTATTTTGTGAAGTTGTGTAAATTACTTTTTTACTCGGGTAGTTTTAGTAATATATAAATATTTTTGTTTGAATATATGTGATTGACATCATAAGTATAATTTCTTCCTCTTTATATCGTAAAAGTATATTTCTATTAAATTATATGTTGTGTGCAAATATAAATAATTCATTTTCATTGAAACCACAATAAAAACTTACGATTATAATATACTTACATTACTGATTTCTCTAATATTAATACATAATAATACTTTATTCAATTTATTATAATAATAAAATTAGATTTACATATATCGCAGCGCCTCCACAAGAAAATTACTCTTATTTCAAAACCCAAGAACAGAAGAATCTTACTAAAAAAAATTTTTTTTTGGAAATCACTTTTATCAAATTTTTAAATTTTCATATTAAAAAAATATCTCTTATTAGGCTTTACGAGCAACAACTTTTGAGAAAAAGAACTCTTGTTAAAATTTTCGAACAAAAACAAAACTCTTATTAAAAATTTTCGAAGAAAAAAAACCTTATTAAAATTTTCACCTAACAAAATTTTGCCAATAAGTGCGATTTTTGAATATAAAATTTTGTTAAGACCGAATTATTACTGAATTTTACAAAAAGAGATTTTTTTTGTTGGATAATTTTGATAAGAGCGATTTTTAAATATGAAATCTGGATAACAATCTTTCTGTTTTTGGATTTTGAAATAAGATTGATTTTCTTGTGGTGCCGCAGCCGATATAAGAATTGTTCTAATGAACTAAAGCTCTTTTCCGAAACTGGGTATATTTGTAAAAAAAATTAAAAAAAATCTATAATAATATTGCATAATTTTATTTTTGATTATTATTTTTTTTTTCTATTATTAGTTTTACTTTAAATTTAGTTTTAATTTTAAATTTTTCTAATAATTACTATTATTGAATGGTCTTCGGTTAAATTGGCAGAGATATATTGCGACTATATACATATATAGTTATAATTTTAATGAAGTGTAGTAACGGTGATATTTAAAATCAAAATGGAATTTTCCATTAATCCACACGTCGATTTTTTTTTCTTTTTACTTGCATTTTTACCTTGGCAGTGGATTGACGATATGTTGTATAATCAAATTTTCAATACAAATTTATCATAAATCCCATGAGTAATTTTTCGTAAATTATTATAGTTTTGTATGCACAATTTATAACATACATATATATTATTATATGACAAGCATTACACATTTTACTGCCTGTGATATATAATCATGTTAAAAAATGCGAAAATAATCTTGTGAATTATGATGTGTTCACCAAAATATTAGTTAAATTTAAATAAAAATATTTTTCCAATATTAGCAGGTTGTTACTAAGATGATGAACTATATATCAACTGATTCGTTACCTTGATTCCAAAAATGATTTGAAAATATTTTTTTTTTTTTTTATATTTCTACATTTGTGTGTATAAAATGTAGTATATGCGCGCTCTCTGGCGTTATAAAATACCGTATAAGTATATCTATATACACACAATATATACCTACATGCTGCCATGCGTACAAGTCAATATATTATATTAAAAATTATCATATAACATCACCTTCATAAGTTTATAATAATATTGGACATTAATAATATTGCTATTGCTTTTATCTGTAATAATGATGATTTTTATAAATAAAATTTATTAATATTATTTAATACTACGCGTTTTAATATTAAGATGTGCGCGCACTGATATTTTATATGATTATATTATGGATGGAAGTTATGAAATACAATAATTTTTTTCAGAAGAATGATTATAATATTAACCAGAACTGTGTTAATGTTTATACATATATTGACTACCGACACCAGTCAGTCGTCTTTTTAATTCTCATTACACATATAAACTGTAAATGGCTTTGAAATACAACCAGATTATAAATTGTTAATTTTAATTATAGGTACATCATTTTTGCTATATGGATGCGGGATATTGATGGTGTATATGGTGATGGTACCTCACCTGGCTTTCATATTTTTATTAAATTTTTAATTCTTTTTCTCTTTTACCAATCTTGTTTTGATTACCGTTTTGCATTGATTTGGGAATCTGTTTTGCAGGTTAGTTGCTGATATTTACGAATCATTTTTATGTATATTGGTTTTTCTCTGTAAATATGCTAGATTTATGAATGAAGTCACTTATGTGTTTATTCGAAAAATTATATTTTCGTTACTTATATTTATACTATTAATAGACCGAGATTTTTTTTTTTTCGTTTTTTTTCTTTATTATGAAGATCGAAATAGTTGGCAATATATGACATTTTAAATTTCAGTGACCTCAGTTCTCGAACTTAACTTGATTTTAAAACCAGATTTGTAAAATACACACCAGCAATTACGATATACTTGGCTTTAAGTGAAATGATAAATAAACACGCCATCACGTTTAACGGTTTTATATTTTATATATCTATATAAAAAAAAAAATCTCTACGTTTTAATATATCTCTCTACATTTTCACTTTTTATGTATATAAACACGAAATTCTGAGAAAACAAAAAATTATTTGAGATGTACATACACTAGAGTAAGTATTAATTAATAGCATGTATATCATTAAATTTGTGAAATTCACGATTTTGAAAGTATAACTAAGTTATTTTTTTTATTATGTACTAAGTCACAAAATTTTAGTGAATTTTATAAATTGTATACTATTTAGATTACTGCAGAATAATCTATTATTTAAGTATATGAATTTTAGAATAAAATATAATATATTATAATCACCGGTGGCCAGCACCAAACGAATGATGGCATAAAAAAATTGGAGAAAACCCGAAGGCTATAGGGGTTAATTTGTGTCAAAGATTAAATCTTTTTTTTATGATTGTACTGACAATTATCCTATATGCGAAATTTTCAAACTTGATCTAATCACATATTTTCACTTTTTTTTTTCGTCTGTGTATAACAAAATGAATTCAAATATATATATAAAAAAAAATATATTGATGATGATGATGATGATGACGAGACGTCTGATCTAGCCTTATCTATTTATTAATTAAAATTTATAAAAAAAAAACCGACAGCTAAGTTTTTGCTGTGCGGTGTCTTGTATATACTTATACACCCATTGTCAAAGAATATTGAACTGCCAGGCTGCACATGAAATGAGTGTTAAAATTATTATGTAATAATTGATATTTGTGCGTATATCAAGTATTTCTTTTTTTTTTTGTTTTTATTTTTCTCTTTTCTTATTTTGTTGTGCCCTATACACTAGGGTGGTGCGATTTTTCGTTTTTTTCAGAATAAGAATCGGACCGGTACGCAAAAGTGACCAAATTCAATTCTGAACAACATTTTTCCTGGAGGTTTTCTTATAAACCCTTCCTTATCCATCCTCTCAAGAGCTCTAAAATTTTGTATGAAAACAAAGAAAAAAATGTATGGAAAACTGCATACTTTTGCTATAATATCGAAATATATTAAAATAATATGCTTAAATTCCATTTTCATTTTATAGATGATTTATTTAGAGGTCCTTTGAAGTTAGTAATAACTCATTGAAACTCCAAGCTTCTAAGTTTTACTAGCTGTTATACCTCCATATTGCTCAAAATGGCAAATTTGGCTATTTTGAGGGTACTCAAGTTATTATAGAGCTAAAAAGTTTGGAGGTTCAATGAGTTATAACATCATACTTCAAGAACCTCTGAATAAAACATCTATAAAATGAAAATGAAATTTAAAAACTTAATTTAAGATATTTCGATGTTTTAGCAAAGTTCTACAGTTTCCCATACAGTTTTTCCTTTGTTTTCAATATATTAATAGGATGGGGAAAAAAATCCCTTCCCAAAAAGACCAGGAAATCTTATCTTACGAGGTGCGCGGGGATCAAAACTCCACCAATAAACTCCGGATTTCGTTTTGAATGTTTTTATTCTAATTCTAATTAGTGGGGGGGAAACCAAAATCTGAAAAATTTCGTGTTTTTTTTAGAGCGCCCTACTGTATATAGTATACAGACAGGTAGAATATTAATCGTTTTTAGATAAAATTAATTAAATATTTTAAAAAAAATCATGAGAACTATAAATTTGATTAATTTCCACATTTGATCGGCGCTGTCAATTATTTAAATCATATTTCTACAGTAGCCTAACGAAAATGATTGTAAAATTTTCAAAAAAATTATAATAAATTGTTGTTCAAATTAACCTTTTTCAACTAATTTAATCAATTTATTCACGCTAATAGATTTTTCGGTTTTTGTTTTGATATCCATTTAAGATAAGAATATATACAGTTTACACACGTTGCTCATTAATATATATTTAATATGAAAAATGTAAAACATTTAATACCTAATTTAAATATATGTTCAGTATTGTTATTATTATTATGATAATTTTTGTTTTCTTTATTCATTTAGTTATTGTTTTTCGTTCGTGTGTAGTTAACGTAGGCAAAGCAGCACTCGACTTAAATTTAAGTACATACTCGATTAGCTTATTAAAGAAAAAAGAATATATATACAGGGTGTCCCAGAATTAATGTCCCAAATTTCTGTGGCGTGTTCCTGGGGTAATTCTAAGTCGAAAATATAAAAATATATCTTTTCCGAATTCGGAGTATTTTCGGAGTTACAGCCATCTGAAGTCAGATTATGACATACTTTGAAATACTCATAACTTCTACAACTCGTAACCAATCTCAACGTTTGTAGGCTCGTTGGAAAGGTTATTATTTTATATTTCGACTAAGAATGACCCCAAGAACACACCCCAGAAGTTTGGGCTATCCATTCTGGTACACCCTGTATATATATTGAAAATTATTGCTTTTGTCTTCCTTAAATTATTTAATAACTTTATAAAGACAAAGTAGATAAGTGTACCTATATAATTTTTTAAAATAAAGAAGTGCACTTTCAGAAACAACATATAATTGTTTTTTTGGAAATTAAGTGGGTAGATACTATAAGATTGTATTGAAGATTTGTTTATAAACATGATTTTTTTTTTAGGTAGTTTATGTTATTATTTGTAATACGTGATCTCTGGTAACCTCCAAGGACAAGGTGAATTAATCTGTTGATTATCAAGGATGAAGAAGACCAAGACCATAATGAATTTTTCTTTGTGTCTTTATTTTTTTTTTTTTAGTTCTTTCTACTCTTTTATTGTTTTTAATAATTTAAAAGCATTGCACAATTCAAATATTTACATATATCTATTAAATTATTTGTAGCCGGCTGATAATACGCACAAAAAAACAGATCTTTTTATTTAATATAATTTATTGCCTATTAATTAGAAATTTAAAGATTATTGATACTTATATTGTGTGGAATTTTAATATGTTTTATGTAAAGAAAAAAATGAACAAAATTTGAATAATAATTGAATTGATTATGGTTAACACCAATCATATATTTGGAATATTTAGATCAATATCATATTTAGATTTTAATTGTCATATAATGAATAAATATATTAGTTATCGGATTAAATACAAAAAAAAAAAAAACATGAAATACATGGCTATAGTGCAATTAAGAAAAACCTTGATTTATTGATATATAGAATATATATATGTTTCTATTCGTATAATACGGGTGTAACTGACCTAAAATTAGAATATATATTGTAAAAAAAAAAAACTTAAATTCCCAATAAAGTATGCGGAATTTGAATATAATTAAAAAATTTAAAAAATCTTTAGACTCTTTTCTTCTATAATTGTGTATGATCATAAATACATTCATTTTATTATTTTTATGGTCAGGTGGCAATGATGATTATCCGCATAACCTCGACCTGTTCTTAAACAATTTTCTGTAAAATGTTTTTTTTTTCTTAATAGATCTTTTGATAAAGATGCGCACTTACGAAATATGGAAATATATTTGCGTACTTAAGTATTAAGTCTCTATAATCTATGACTAGATATACTTATTTGTCATCGCAACATCACAAATTTCTTTCATTTTAATTTAGTGACAATATAATGACAGTTGAACACATAAGTATGTAGTTTTTGACATCAATAAAAACATTCAATTAATGGATAGATTTTCTAATATCTTGATAATTAATCAGCCAGGGCTGCGACAGTTACTTTTTTAAAATAACGCGTTAAAGTTAGTCGTTAGTAAACGTAAAATTTATTTTATTAGAGTAAGTGGTTATAGTAACACTAAAAAATAACGCGTTAGTCGTTAACTGTTAGTTAAATCGTTAGTTTCAACGTTATTTTGTGCGTTACTTTAAAAAAATCGATAGTTTTTTTACGTTATTTTAAAAACAATTAACAAATTCGAATGATCTGGACAGAGTACATCGATATAGTACAGTAGTAGAGTAGTTGTTAATACCAATAACTTCTAAACGGGGAATCGTACAGAAAAATCATCTATGACCGACCCCCACTTAAATGTGAAGGCACAACTTTTTTTCATACATTATGCCCCCCTACCCCTACAAAAAAGTTTAGTGCAAAAATTTTAACCAATGTTTCAAACCAAATAATGTATGAAGAAAAGTCTGTGCCTTTAAATTTATGTGGGGGCGGTCATAGATGATTTTCTTGTACGATTCTCCGTTTAGAAGTTATTGGTATTAACAACTTTACTGAACTTTACTAATATGCAGTAAACGAAGAAAGCGCCTATTATGAATAAAAAGCAGCTAAAAAGTTTCGAAAATATCGTTAGTTCTTTCGTTACTTAAAATTATAAATAACGGCGTTAGAGTTGTTCGCGTTAGTTTTCAGTAAAAAGTAATGCGTTAGAGTTAGAGTTAGCAAAAAAAAACTATCGAAAGTTAATAACGACGTTATTTCTAACACCGCAGCCCTGTTAATCAAATTTTGTTTTTTACAGATGGTTTTAAGTGCCCTTGTACAATTTTTATTACTCTTGATTATACGATTTCTTCAAAACTTTAAATGCAGATTGCTCGAAACAAACATCATGTGAATTGCCATCCTTATTACACCCAATCTTCTCATAAATTAAACTTCAAAATGCAATGAATCGAATATAGTAACACTTAGTTTACAAAAGACAACTTTTATTTATATTATATTATTACATATTTTATTTGATCTATGTTTCCATTCCGATAAAAGCAAAACAAGATTAATTCGTGTAACAAATAAATTTATATTAGGTCAAAATTAAATGCAAAAATTTTCATCAACCAAAGAATTTTCAAAAAAAAAAAAAAAAACATTCCAAAATATTACATTAGATTTGCAACAATGAACAAAAAAAATAAATAAATAGAAATATTTTAATTTAAAGTGTAAACAATTTAAATTAGATATTTCTATTAATATTTTGAAATAAAAACATTAATTCGCGGAGACTTTATATTTTCTAATTGTAAAATAAACGTTACAACAATGTGTTAGTAATATGTTTTATTTGCATGCATGCGCATATACCATTACCTTACTTAAACCTTTATACATTTATATATATTTTTTTTTTACTTATTATTAAATTCTCGCATAAACTGCAGCAAAATTACTTATAAATAATAAATATTTTGATTTATGTGCGTTTTTTTTTTATTTTCGTTATTTGATTTCCTTTAGCTGTCTATAAGCTTCAACAATTCATATGACTGCCTCTATTTATTAAGAAGAAAGTAATATCAAATAAGTATATTACGTGTGTAGTCAAAATGCATGTTAAAAAAAAATTTGTAAACATAAATAATAAGTAAATTACTTCTATTGCTTTTTTTTTTCTTTCTCTCTTCTCTAAAATAACAGAAGTACCTGTGAAGTAAACAAAAATGATTGTTGAAAGAATGCGGCAATTGTATAATTTATGTTATAGATGAAATATACTTATATGGTATTTAATAGTTTTAGTTATAAGTTATAACAATGATGGATCAAAATTATTTTGCCCGAAATTTATTTAGGTTTTCGTTTTTAGATTTTTTGTTTAATGATTTCGAACACATTTAGAGAAATATTATCGGCTTTTCTTCTTTTTTGTTTTGTATTGTTTTGTTTTTTAATGTAAATTAATATAAATATACTTAAAGAAGTTATAGTTTTTCAAAGTCAATTAACATTAATAACTATATTTGTGTATTGAAGATTTACACATTATATTTTAAGATAAATGTATCAAATATAAATTATTGTATTCGTAAAGTAAAGGCGTGTCCGTCTTGCCAACGGACGACTTTTCGAATTAGGGCTATTAAAATAGTGTCCTAGCATGGTCTTGCAATGTCCAACATGTCCGAACAAGATATATAATTTGTCCTCATTTGTCCGAGAAGTAAATGGAACTTTAATTTTGATTTATTTTTGGTGTTTTTGAAGAAGTTTTAATTATTGTGGGCTTTTAGTTCCCGCGCTAGGGTTCTTAGTTGCTCAAATATATTATTCTGACCCAATTATTTAATAAATTTTGTCTTTGTCAAACGTTTACGACAAAAGTATATTTTTCGGACAAATTAGAAAAAATGATAATTTGGGGTCGGAAAATTAGGACTAATTGAGGCTGATTGAGGACATTTTAGGACAATGGTCTGATATAGTTCTAAATCCAAAATTCGTGCGATGGCGTGACGGATTCAAAGTAAAGCCCTATTTATTATGTTATGTTCCATATCAAACCAATCAAAAAAAAATTGGAACCGATCACCTCCGATTTTGATAAAAATTTGCAGACTAGTTTTAAAAAAATAAAATTTTAACCATTTTGTGCTCCGATAATAAATAATTACTTGTAATACTAAATACGTAACGATTTTTGTCAATATTTTGACCATTTTCTGCTCCGATAGTAAAAAAAGGATATATCCGAATTTTTTTTTTTTTTTAAGACGAAACAAGTCTGAAAATTTTCAGTAAAATCTGATTAATTTGATATGGAACTCGGTCATATAATTTCGATGGTATATTTGATTGCAGTAATTCTTTGTGTAAAAGATATGGAAAAAAATAATAGAATTTTGTACCGAAATTCGTAATTATTTTGCCACAGTTTTGAAGAAAACCAAGCATACAGTTTGTAAATTTGCTTAATTTTTGAAAAAAGAAATTATGAACTCTTTTTGGCGTCTTTTTTTCATATGTTGTTTTTTGTATAATAAACCATTTCTTTTTTTTTTATATATAATTAAGTTCAATTTTTCCCATTTTTGATTTATAAAAACTTTTTAGCATAACAAAGGATATATAGGAATCTCAAACATTTTGGTGAACTTAAATACGCCATCAAAAGTTAATGATATATAATTTAAAATATACTGGTATGTATAAAATTTTAAATAAAATTTTGACGACTACTTTTAGGCCATTTCAAAAACATGATTTTATCAAATTGATGATGCTATGCTGTAGGCATCTAAATCGTATATTCGCGTATCATATTGAAAGAAACAAGTTACAAATTCGATTGGTACAGAACTTCATTTTTGTGAGTATTAAATTCATAAACAAAAAAAAACAAAAAACAAACAAACAAACTGCCCATGGATTGGCATGCATGACATAATTTTTGTAAGGGACAAAGAAAAAAATTACGAAACAAATGCTTGATCTACAGTTCTCTAAATAAAATGGAATTCCAACATGAAGTAGATATTTGAGAAAAGAAAAAAATCAAATAATATCTATATAGTCCATATATGATAAAGAATATTTGAGAAGTTTCAATAATATTGTTATTAAATTTTATCTATAGTAGAAGATATTCATATATTTATAGTCGACGATAACAAAAACCAAAATTAAAACTAGTTTAGAACACATCATGATAAACAATAAACACGTCACACTTTAGCATATAAACGAATTGAAGTTAAAATGAATTAAAGCTGGACATAAATCATCTACATGCGATTCGTTTTTAGTAAAAGGTCACTGCATACGTAACCAATAAGAAAACAAATGATTGAAACTGATAAAATAATCAAAAAAAAAATATATACTTTCATATTTTTATTTTATTCTAATAATAAAAAGCAGCTATGAAACTGTCTATATTTAGCATGATCAGACTCAATGACTCAAACACCTCAAATGCTATCATTCACATGGATTGTGAATTGGATTTAATAATTATTAAAAATTATAATTAAAGCGTTAAATTAAAAATTAGAAAAGAATTAGAAAAGAAATAAAAAACAAACAAACAAATATATTTCATAAAAGAATATAACTGTTTAACTCTAAGCATATAACTTTATAATAACATATCGTACATAGCAAATTAAATTATTTATTTAGAAAAAAAATCTCATTGAAATGAAATATGTAGTGAACAATTTAATAATAATAATAAACAATGTTAAACAAAAAACAAAAAAAATACTTGTTAAAACATGTAAGTTGTAACTACATGTTACGATGTTACAATGCTAAAAGCTCAATATTCTGATTAAGAATTAAAAACACGTAGATTATTGTATATATACTTACTCTTACGTCTAGTCATTTATATTATTCAGATATTGTTAAGATCTGTATAATTAATTTGTATTCACTTACATTCTTTCAACGCAAATGTTAATCACCTGTCCTGGCTTATAGAAAAAAAAAATAAAAATAAAAATATGCTATAGAATAGAACAGCCGACAGCTAAATAAAATTTAAATGTCAATATAACCACAAACAACATTTTTAGTCATTAGTCATTACAGATAAATGCATAATATGTAAGATTGTAAGCACTATATAGATTTTAATAAAATATAAATACTTATTTTCGTTTGTTTGTTTAATTTTTTTTTCTTTTATTTTATTTTTGACAGCATAGTTAAAGTAAAAATTAACACATGAAAAAATTAATTGTAGTGAAAAAAAAAAAATTGAAACACATTAACCTTTACCAATTAACTTATTTATCGATATAGGAAAAAGGAAGAAGTCAATATTCGTGCAATGAAAAATATTACTCTTTACTACATAATCCGCTATAAATGTTTTGTACTATTTAATTAGAAAAGGTCATTATTTAGATGTTTATTTTTTTTTTTTTTTTTTTTGTTCGCTTCATTTATTTTAACTATTTTTTTTATTATTATTATTATTATTTCGCTACGCTTTTAATATTAACTGGTTAATGTAGTTTTAAGTATGCAATTATTAGGATAGTCCAAGAACTCATAAAAAAAAAAGAGAATCATATTTAAAACAAAAAAAAATAAATAATAAAAAGTAACATCTATTCCATAAAAGTTGTTATTTGTAACAGAGATATTATGCTTAAAAAAAAATGGAAATAATTAAATAAATCTGTTTAAGTTACTTATTAATTCAAGTATACATTAGAATTTTAGCGACAAACAGGCCCGTAGCCAAAAATGAGATACATCGCAGCATCTAAATTAATATTTTACACAAGAAAAGAAGTTAAATTTATAACATAAAAATTTTATTTTCCCCATAAAAATCTAAATATTGTACCTGAATTGATAGTTATGCCAAGGGGGAGTCAATTATGCAAACCCACCCCCACATACTGTCCCTAAAAATTTCCATAAAATTCGATAAATGTTTTCTTTTCAGTCATATTTGTGCTAGATATTAAGAATACCATTCATTTTTAAGTGTTTTATTTTAATTTAAATCCCATTGCTTTAATAACTATGATAAGACCTTACTATATATAATGCATCGCACCATGTAAATATGGTCCCTGGCCGTTTTTGTATCAATTGAGCCCAAATTTGGCCAATCCTTTTTTTTTTGGATATTAAATATTACTCGTATGTGGGAGGGTCTTTTCTTGAAAATGAATATACATATATGTATAAATAAAACACATTCGATTGTCAATAGTCAATAGCACATCCGAGTCATCTTTTTCATCCCTCTATAGGCTCGGTACACCGAAGAGAGTATATACATCACAAGTGAGAGTATATACATGACAAGTGAGAGGCTATGAATGTTAACACTTATCTTTTGAGCAGTTGTCTCCTTACGATGTCTTGAAGTTTTTCAACGACGACAAAAATATAAAGCTTCAGCATTGTTAAACTTTCGTTTTGCGGTTTAATTAGCATTTAATATTATACTATATTTCAATTTTCATTATTTCATAGTATAAAGTATAAACTGCGTTGTTTTTATTATTTTATTCATTACAATTTATACGTTGTCACTTTTTTGTTTAATTTCTTATTTTCATTATTCTTATTATTATAGATTAGGCATTCATTAAGTTTATACTACTTTAAACGATGTTCGATGTTGCCAATTCCTATTTTTTATTTCAATAACATGGAACAAAATAAACTTGATTTTTCATATAAACTTAAAAGAAAAAAAAATCGAGTTCGGCTTTGTCCACCTTCTGGTTACGGGCCTGGAGACAAAAGAATATGAACTATTTATTACAATTGGCTATGCAGTTGATCGATAATATCAATTCAAACATATCTTCATTATCAGTATAATCTATATTTGTGTTCAATCAATATCTCTACCCTTTTATACAATTCGTATATAAGTACCTACATTTTTCATTTAATATTTTCTTTTTTCTATATTTAGGCAACTGACGTTTCTGTGTGTACGAGTATTGCGTCAAATAAATGCATTTTATTTGTTATAATGGTAATGAACTCCTCTATAATGATCTTGTACAACCAAAAATTATTACCCATCTAATTATAATTTCATACCAATTTATGAAATGTCACTACATTACAAGTATCCACAGGTATTTTTTTTTTTTTATAAAAAAACATTAACATTAGTACCTACCAGCTAATAAGAAAGAAGAAAAAAAATGTGAACAGAGGCTCTGTTAGCTCAACAAAAACATAAAATAAAAGCAGTAATAAGTACGTTGATGGTGCTACGTTTTTTTTTTGTTTTGATTCGTTTTTTTTGTTTGTTACCGTTGTTTTCATGTTGTCTTTAATGTATCTTAGAATGTTTTTGTATGAATGAATGAATTGGTAAGCGCACACGCATCATATATGCTCGACATACCGTATAATTTAATATTAGATTATATTATAAGACCGAAGACGAATATTTTTGATTAAATTTTTAAAGGTCATAAACTTATTTATTTTATATATACGTATGTAATATATGTACGAGTATGTATTTTATATAGTTATCTTTTTTGCTTACGTGATTTAAAATTAATATTAGATTTAAAATATATATATATATACTCGTACATATATTATTCACTAAAAACTATCATATGTATAGCTTATAAATGAATGTACTCTGTATGGTCTTAGTAAATATAAGTTTATTAGCTGTCTGAGCTCTGAACAATTTAATGCTTTTGTAATCTAACGAAAGAAAACAAAAAAAGAAAAAAAAACTGTTTATATACATAACTCTAACATATGAATTTTTAGTGCATAATTCCCTTGGACCATTTAAATGATTATAATAATAAATATTTCAAAATAGTCAAATAATTATATATTTATAGAAATATATATGTGTATCAACATCAAATACAAATTTTCTAGTAACACTCGCCCATTGTCTAAATATATATTGTATGTATATAATTTTCTACAGATGCAGGAAAGATATTTAATAAAAAAAAAAAAAAAGAAAAAAAACTGAAAAAATATATCAAAATTTATTTAGTTTAAATTAATATACCACCTAGTAAATGATCGTAATTTAATTTTGGTATATTTAAATAATTTTTGAAATGTAGACACAGAGCTAACATATTTTAAACGTTCGCAATTTGAATATAAAACTCAATTTTCTCCTGAATGTACTTATAATAAATATATAAATGAATACAATTTATGCCATTCCAATCCTACAACAGACACTCTACACATTTTCTATTATATTTTCTAAATTGTAACTATAGTTTTTCCTATAAATTTTAAATTCAATTCAATCATATAATCGGTAATTTTTAAGCGAACGGTCATGCATATAATATCTTAATAATTTTAATTAAAACCAAAATTGTTATAGTAGAAAAATGCATTTCACTGGTCCGTTCATATTAAATAAGATATGACACAAATAATTACCGATATTTGTTGTTTTTTTTTTTGGAAAGCAGAGTTTTGCGTGTTCATTGCACAATTTTTAACTTAAATTAAAAATTTGAAACGTCAAGCATTTTATATAACCGTAACATGATTTAAAAACAAATAGATAGTTTTATAATCGTGATTTTATTTTTCTTTTGTTCCAGATCTATAACTTTCGACTTTTCAAACCGATTTTTCAGTAACAAATTTTTAATATAACAAAACTTTGTTTAAATTTCAGCAACTAATTATTGTCGTTTTGTAGATGCAAGTTATGGTTGTTGGTTTTTTTTTTTATCTTTTAAAATTACTTTGAGAACCAGAAGAAGTGATTTTTTTATTAAATCAAAAGCATTTCCCACGATTCTGAAATACTTTTTCTTTTTTTTTTATCAATTGCATCTGTACATATATATCATATGAAGGGCTTGGAGGGAAGAACAACATAAGCCACATTTACACATATGGTGCAATTTGAACAAACAGCTCATAAACCACTGGAGCTATAAGCTATATTGATGTTCCAGAGTTTTATTTGCAAAACTGGAAAGAATACTAGTGTAGAGTATCAGGCAGAGTAAATGTAACTGCTTTTAAATTATAATCGAAAATATCATCAAAAATGAGTAAAAATTAAATGTGGCTTATGTTGTTTCCCCCCCCCCAAGCCCTTCATATCTATCCCAAATTATTTCTGATCTATTAGTAGACGTGGACGTGGGATAAGAGGACTCCCCTGAGGCGTAAACTATTCAACATTTTTTTGTAGCCTGAATAAAGAGCGATTTTTTTTTGCAGCGAAAATACTTAACTCATCTTTTAATTGAAAATCTCTGCAGAACTAATTCCCGACTAGACTGCGAGTTTCCCATTGAGTCAAAAACAAACGAAAAAAACAAAAAAAAACTTTGTGGGGTCAGCTCTTGTACTAAAATGATTACGGATTGCCTTTGAAAACTTTAATCATTTACATATTTCTTCATTTTAAGTAGAAAAATATGTTCGGTTATACAAAAAAAAAATATTAAAAATATTACATATTATAAATTTTTTGGTTTATTTTGTATGGGAATAAATTACTCATTTCTTTTTTTTTTTTTATATTATTCATATATAAATATTTTCATATTTTTATGTGCACCGAAATAACTAATTATTACATAGTTTCTTATAATACTGATGTTTGGTACCTACACCAGATTTACAGATATATTGACTGGGGTAATACAGTAAATTAAATAAAAAAAAAAATAAAAAAAAAAAATGTTGTAATTTTTACAAGTTTATTTACATTTTTTTCGATTCTTTTTTCTTTTTATTCGTTTTTTTTTTTTGGTTTGTTTGTTATTGTCTTATGTCTAGATAGATTTTGATGGTCATTTAGATTATAAAATTAAAATAGGTGAGAAAAATCATTGAAATTTATTCTCATAATATAATTATATAATATGCGGCGATAGTTGTGGATGGATAGCATTTTATATTTGTATATAAAAACGAGTATGAATAATTTATCTTGAACCAATGTCCCATTTTGGCCATATTATATATTTAATTAAAATATATTCTTTTTGTAAAAATAAGATACTCTTGATTTCATTTCGTTTTTGATATTAACGAATGTTTAGCACTTTTTTAATTATCAGAACAATGAAAATTAATTATTATATATTATATTATATTTTAGTTTTTGTTGTTGTTTCTGTAACCTTTTTAGTTATAGTAATAAATCGTCACTAATAATTATTAATTATCGTCGTGGTTGCAATAACCTTTTCGAATTTGTAATAAATTATTAGCTTAATAATAATTGATTGCGGCATGGTTAAAATAGATTTATTGAAATTTTCGGAGTATATAAGTTCAAAAAAATTATTCATTATTGTTTATTTATCATGAATATGATGATATTTCCTTGATTCCAACAAATTATGTCTATTCGAATTTCTGTAAATTTGTGTACAGTTTGTACAGCGTATTTACTAGGGCGACCAGAATTTATTTATTTATCTATACAGTTTAACTTAATATAATTTTGTTATGTTCTATATAAAATGGTAACAACAATCGATATAATTTAATTTTTGTTTTTGCTTTTCTTCTTAATCTCGATAATAAATTTGTATATTTTCTCACTAAACGATTGTCTGCTTATATTAAAATCACACTGAAACTTCCTGAAATTCTGTTAATTGGTTCGTTTTTATCATAATTTGTTCTATGAAATTCCATTCTAACAAGGTTTTGGTTCCTATAAGTACCCTTATGGGATCAATTATAATTATCCTATCTTTGATTTATTGAGATAAAATGATTCCTGTTAAAATATCAAAAATGAACATTGCTCCTGATACTTTTCTTCTCTCCTCTAGTGTAAATAGACTTTGTAATTCATTTCTACTTTCATGGGTTGGTATAGAACCATTCCATTCAATTCTAATAAACAGCCATTTAATGAACTTATTATCTGTACTTTTTCGATTCTAATAATATCGACCTTATAGCTTGCACTCTATATTATGTTACAGTATTCAATAAAATAAGATTGACCAAATTTGAGCTCAATTGATCCAGAAATGACCAAAACCAAAATAGGAGAGAAGTTGAAGAAAGCCCATATTCACATGGTGATGCATTAATTAATTTAATAGTATTTATTTAATATACTGCAATGTCTTATCACAGTTATTAAAGCAATGGATTTTTAATTGAAACACTTAAAATGAATGGCATAAAGATGACTGAAAAAACTGCTTTTATCGATTTTTATGGCGATTTTTAGGTGAAATTTGATCAATTTTTTATCATTTGCTGCCATAAATCTATCTATAGTAAAAATTGAAAAAAAAAACGTCTCCAACCAAATTTATTTTGAAAATTTATAAAATTACCGACATTTAGTGCTATGGATCATAAAAATCAACCAACATTTACTTTTTTTTTACAGGAGTAAATTTATTTTTATTTTGAAAGTAGTTCTTTCACGATGGCCAGATATTCTCTACTCTAATTGAACTGCTGAATTTTAATTTTTCCGTACGATTTGTATATAATAACATATGCATAAATTTTTGTTTTATTACTAATTCACCTAAAAATGTATCTGAAAAGTATCTAGAGACTATATATACCTCTATAACATATAATTTTATATAACATCTTATCTTATCTAAGTTATCTATAGATACTTTTCTTCCGTTATATATATTTCAGAGAAGTCTAAACAATTAAGCTGCCAATGGCTTGGTACACGACTTCATTTTTGTAAGAAATACCACCGAAAAAACAAGCGGTCAAGTTTTCCCCAAAATTCTAAAAGTGCACAAAAAAAGAAAAAAAAAATGTGCAAAACTAATACTTACTTGATATTTTTTTTCAAAATTCGGTCGAATTTCTCAAAAATGAAGTAAAAAAGTCATAGACTAAATTTAATTTTGTTTTATAAATTTATAGGTATATAATTCAAATGAATACCGAAAATTGATAGTATCATCACGCGCTTCTATAGAATATTCTGTGGGCATTCAGCTAAATAATTTATGAAATCTAAAAAAAGATAATTTAAATGAAAACATACTGAAATAAGTACAACGTAAATAAGTAATAAAAAAAAAGAAGAGAAAAATGTGTATGTATCTAGATTATAATGGCAATAGCAAATAAAACGTTCGCGCCGTTCGTAAAACTTAATTACTCGATTACTTGGTTTTTTTTTTTTATAATGACTCTCTTCCACTGTTTTTCGAATTACTGCTTTGCCAATCTTGATCTAATATAACTAAGCTAATAAGGCGAGATTATATGCTTAAAAGATATTTGTTTGTTTTTTTGTTTGCTTATTGCTTTTGTTATTTCTTTCATTATTTGTTTCATTCAGAAAACATTTATTTAACATTTAATTAAACACTTTATAATTGAAATATTAAACAAAATCATTTTATTGTATAATAACAATTTGGCATAATAATTGGAATTCGCAATTATTAATGATTTTATTGTATTTTTTTTTTCTGTTATTGTGGTTTGATTTCATTTTTGTTTATATTGTTAATTTTTTGGATTAGTAGAGTTGTAATATTTTGATATTCTGATGAATGACGTTGTTGATTTATTCATTTGTAATGTATTATTAGGCAATAATTAAATAATATGTATTATACATTATATAAGAATACACGGAGAGAAATGGTTTAACTCTCTGCGAGGGAAACTTATCTTTTGGAATGGTAACTTTTATGATTAAATGTTACCATACTATTGGTAACCATTACCTTATTAGAAGTTAAGTAATGTTAACTAACAACAGGCCCGTAGCCAGATCGAGCTATTGATGCTGCCCACAAATTTTAAATTTAATTTTCAGTATCATCAGCATCAGAATATTTGGGCATCAAGTTTAACCAACGAAACTTCAATTTCAAAATATTCACCAGCGGCGCAATATTTTTTCACCACGATACAGTCCTCTACTTTTCAAGCATTTCATTCCCAATAAACAATTTCACACGTGTTTACACGTGTAACTGTACTTATGGTATACATGATGCTATGTGTACCGTTGATTTACATGTTGCAATACATAATGTATTACATATCTCCAACACGACACATTACATAAAAAATACATCATGTAATATATTTAGATAATATTGAGTATTCATGGAGTAATTTTCAAATATGACGGTAATCTTGAGACAAAATGCAACTCAGAAAACAGTGGTACCGGGGGTGTTACAAAAAGACGATCCACCCTAATATACATCATGTATACCATATGCACAGTTACACGTGTAAACACGTGTGAAGTTGTTTATTGGGATTCTTTACTTTATTCAGTTCTGTGTCATGTCATGTGTCTTGAATTTTTACCGAAACCGAAAAGAAAAATGAAGAGAAAATGCAATTGGATATGTTTTCTTCAAAACCAAACACGACTAACTAAAAAGGCAATTATAAATTTAATATACGACTCAATATCCATTTGGTGGCAATTATCGAAAATCGTATACGAATTCGGATATTTGTATAGAAGAGAGCTTTGAAACAATATATGTTTTGTTACAAATGCTTCCTCTAACTGCAATTATACCGTTGCCGATGAAAGACGATAATTCTGCGAATAACCCTGAACCAATTGGAAGTGCTAATGACTGATAACACACTATAAAATAGTGATTTTTTTTTATAAATTTGAATAAATACCGCATTTTCGTTAAATCGCCGAAAGAAAATTACGTATTCTGTACTCTGAAGCTATACCTCTAAATGATTGAAGAAAATGACTGCGTAAATTAAATCCAGCAAATCGTGATTGCTTTATTTCTGAACGCAACTACCACTACCATGTGAGTGAAGTAAACCAATCACGATTTTCGCGATCTGCATTTATTTCCTGTAATTATTTGGAGGTTGCTTGAGTCTGATGCTCGAGCGTGTCCAAACATACGTTTCTGGTTACGGCCCTGATTATCAATATGGGAAGTTTTTATCACTCCGGATAGTTATTTATAGTTATAATATAATCTTATATAGTTACCTATCTGAAGGTACAATTTCTAGATAACCTCTCCTGGTTGTATATTCTACCCCTAATCAGTTAAAATGTACTATATATTGTTCTCTCCGCGTGTAGGTGCATTTCATTGAATTGAGAAAATTATCACAACAAAATAGTTCCAAATCATCGTTTGTAAACTGATTAGAATAAAAATATTTCCACAACAAGAATGATTTTAAATTAAGCAGTTAAACAATTTTGATAATATACAGTTACAGATTCTCTTCTTAATCTAATTAGATTCGTTCAAATTTCACTTGATTTTTATTTTGAGTTCGTCGCTTAAGTTAAGTTTAAGTTTTTTTTATGTATAAGGTAACCGGAATATTTCCATGTTAGATATTTATTTATTTATATTTTTACTTATGCAAATTTGATTAGATTTTACTCAAAAACAAAAGTTTAACGATTAATTTGCGTTTAAATTGAATTTATATATGTTCAAAGCAAAACAAAAATCCGATATAAATTGAATAATTTTATTTTTATAACATTATTTCTTTTTTTGTTTTATCGTAATACGAATTATTATGATTGAAAATAAAAATATTTGATTTCAGACTTATATTAAAATAAATGTAAATAAATTCTCTAATCATAAAAAGAAATATATTTATATATGAAAGAAATTGCAGCATTCGCATCGCATACATATTTGATTTAGCAACAGTTTTTAATCTTTTTAATTTTGTTATTTTTCTTTAAATCGTTTTATTGGATATATACTTGAGTAACAACAACGATTGGTTATTTAATCCTAAGCATTCGATATAATGTTACTATTGAAATTAAAATCTATACATTATGTCTAAATTTAACGTAATATATTTTGGCCCACTTTAAATCTATGCCTAGTTTATATTTAAATCATTTTGAGTTATACGATCATCACTGTTTTATTCTAGAGCCGTAGCCAGAAACGTATGTTTGGACAAAGCTACCTCCAAATGATTGCAGAAAATAAATGCAGATCGTGAAAATTGTGATTTGTTTACTTCACTCACATGGTAGTTGCGTACAGAAATAAACCAATCAAGATTTGCTGCATTTAATTTATGCAGACATTTTCTTCAATCATTTAGGGCCATTTTATCAATCGTAGTTTAAACTCGGTTTAAAGTTAAACTCAGTTTAGCTTGAGTTTAAACTAAG
>JAABKK020010413.1:0-23182 GCA_011634745.2 Catotricha subobsoleta
TGAGTAGAATTGCTGAAAACTACTGTTTTGTCCATGGTGCTCAGAAAAATCGTCAAAAATCACATTTTCTTCTTGGGACTGCAGAAGATGATTTTTATTTTTTTTACTAATCATAATTTGTTATTATTATTTTTTTTTTATTATTCAGCGCAAATTTTTTGATTAGCGCTAGCGTCAGCGCCGCTGAAAAAAATCGTCAGCGCTTCAATCCCTGTTTCAATTAATTCAATTCATATGAAGTTCCCTAATTACTCGCGATGAGTAACTCGCCTCTATCAATTTTTTTTTTTTTTTTTAATCATAAGAATGTTTTTACAAAATTCACCCATGATGGCAAAAACTACTCATGGAACGAATAACGAATAACGATGTAACTACTTATTTATAAGCGCTTGATATTTTTTATTTTTTTATTTTTAATATCCGGATGGTTTTGTATTTGGCGTATCATGATATTGGCGATTTATCACCACATTCAATTCAATAATCATTAATATTGAACATCACAAAATTATTCTCTCTTATACTGGATCAAATCAAAATCATATTAAATGATTTGAATGATAAGCGATAATTTTATCAAATATATCGCAAAGGTAGCTTTAATTAAGTACTTACCAATATTATATTATATTTATGTATAATTTAGAACCATGCAAAACATTAATTATTTGTTTTGTCCCATTTAGGTGAGTAATCGAATCGATATAGTTCTAGTTGAAATGAATAAAGTTTAGTTTAGTGAAATATTATTAACGTGTTGATAAACATATACTTTATTAATTATGTATAATTCAAAATATCGGTGCCAATCATTGAACATTTTGAAGAAAGAAAAAAAAAAAACAAATAATTTGAAAATAAATGTTGTTTAAATTTAAATAGATAGATAGATAGATTCTTCTTTTTTTTTGTGAGGTTCGTTAACACGTTTTTTATTTTTATAAATAAGACTAACTTATTGAGAAGAAAATGCAATTCCTGAGGGGCGACATTTTGAAAGTATGAACTTTTACTGGTTCCAATGGGAATTAAAAAGAGAAACCAGGAACAAATTGTTTAGAATTCGAAATAAATTCAATTGATGAAAGCTGATTTTTTTAAATTAGTAGGAAATCAGAACTGTGGGAATTCACAGATAGAACGAGAAGCAAAATGATCTATAGGTCAGGGTACAGAAATACGGAAAAATCTTGATATTTCGTAGCTTTATTCTGAGAAAATCTTGATATTTGAGAACTTGCTTCTAAAAATAAGATTATTGAAGTCGATTAATAGAGAATCGACTTCAAGGAATTAATTTACGGCACTCTCGACGTTCTCAGGCAGCTCAGAGAGGCGCTGCGAGTCGACACAGTTTTTAAAATATAGTGTACGCAGATAGGCTATTCTAAAACATATGTAAAAGCCTATCTGCGTACACCTAATAAATAATTGAATAACAGGACAAATATTGTCAAAATCGTTTTGATATTTTTGAATTTAACAAAAATAATATATTCATAACACAAAAATAATGAAAAGTTAGTCACAAAACTTAAACAATACTATTTATGGATGTCCCCTTATAATTAACTTGTAAACGAATGCCATTCATTACAAAAACCGTATAGGAATTCTGCGTACTCGTGTTGAACGTCGTAAATTTTGTATTTTATCTGAATAAAACAATAAACAAAAAAGTTAAGTCGTTCGTTAGGCACACTAAGAAAAGAAAGAAAAAAAAGTTACCAGAATCAGCTTGTAAACATCTTGATTTTGTTATTCCTAGATTAGAATTAGTTAATTTGTTCGTACGTAATTTAGATCGTGAAGGAGGATTGCTTATCGAGCGATTAACTTTTTGTTCATGAACTGCAAAGAACAAAAAAGAAAATTAATACATTTCATACGGTTTATAAAAGTTATTCAATTCGTGTTGAACGTCGTGAATTTTGTGTTTTATCTTATAATAAAACAATAAAAAAAAAAGTTAAGTCGTTCGTTATGTACACTAAGACAAGAAAAAAATTTACCTGAATCAGCTTGTAAACATCTTGATTTAATAAAATTTGTTAATATAATCGAACGTAATTTAGATCGTGAAGGAGGATTAACTATTTGATCATGATATGCAAAGAACAAAAAAGAAAATTAATTTATTTCATACGGTTTATAAAAATTAAATAAAGACCTTACACTGATAGTTTGGTGTAATGTTTATTAACCTTGGAAGTGGCCTATTCAGCCAGTAAGCTCTCCGTGGTTGCCACTTTCGAGGCGATCGACGCAAAGATTTCTCTTCGAAAGCTATCAATTTTTTGACTCTACATTTCTCAGTTGCAATAAAAAGTTGCAAAACATTAGTGTGTTCTTCTTCTGTGAATGGAGCTACACATTCAGTTGATTGAACAGTCTTATGAGAGTCTCCTTGAAATGCTTGTGATGGATCCTGAAAAAAAAATAATGTTAGAATCTATTTATTTTATATAGGCATACTATAGTAACACACTAGATTCATTTTTTCGAATAATTCTATCATTTCGTCACAGTTTCGTTTATGATTATAATCAAACTTCGATCGTTCAAAATACATTCCTTGTGAAGCGCTCGTCCTATGCAATCTGTTTAACCGTAGATTTTTTCCCTTTTTTCGTTCTTTGCTTTTTTTCTTAAATATGACAATTCGAATAATTTAATAGAGCAACTTAATTCAAGTCTACTATTTTGCATAATTTACCTTGCATACATTGTCTCCAATTAATTTTGTTTTTAGACTATGATCCACATAATCAATTATTTGAATAGATAATTTAAATATACAGAAAAAGAAAACAAAATTAAAAAAAAGAAATTAAAATGTATTTCATATGAACTTACGTATTATGAATATGATGGGCAGATAACATTTTTACATTTATTTAAATCATACAACAATTCACTAACCAGAGTAAAATGTCTTGTTATGGCTAAATATACCTAAAAAAGCGAATAATTGATAAATATTATGTAATTAAATTTATTAATTTATTAATTTATGAATATGAATAGTATCGACGAAATATTGTATCCTTGTGTCATTAGTGATGTCGGTAAAATGATAAAATCGAAGGATAAAATATAGAAATTTTTAATACACTAGTAATACATACTTAATTGTTGATTCAAAAAATATTTGATGAAGGAAGTTAGGTTAAATGGTTTTTTTTTTTTTTTAGTTAGTAAAAGCGATCAGAAATATTAATCTATTTAATTGAAACTTTATAAATTTACCCGATTTCTTCTTCGAACTTAGATATGCTCGTTTTCGTTTATTTATTTGTTTGTATTACTTGAATATTTTTTTTGCTAATGATAGATCAACAACAACAGGACAACACTTCATAATTTCAGCTTCAATAACGGAACTTGCTTTATAAGTAAATGCATACTATCACAGATACAATCAATGATTAGAACAAAAAATCAGTGTAAAGTGTAAATTGTACAAAAATCGAAAAATACGATGAACATTACTGAATCATATTATGATTAACTTGTAAACGAATAGACACACCGTGATAAATTAAATACTTTCCATTTTTCTTTTCTTTCCAAAAAATAAATTTGTATTCAGTTAAAAATGTAATTGTTGCGATGAATTTAATCCCTTTAAGAGTGTTATATATTTAGAAGGCGGTTGCGGTACCCGATTTTTTTCGGAGATGGTTCAAAATTATGAAAATCCCTTGGGTATATGAAGATACACCTTTTAGCTTGTGTATTTTGGGAGCCGAATTTTTATTTTTGGGTTTATTTAGGAAGAAAAGTAGTAGGAGTAATGGCTTGCGGTACCCGATTTTTCTCGGAGGTGACTTATTTTTTTTTTTAATTCTTTGTAGCTGTATGAAGACACAACTGTTAGTTCGTGTATTTTGGAAGCAGAATATTTTGGTCTGTTTTCGCGAGATATCACAACCACAAGTATAAATATTTTTTTACGTAAAAGCTTCTTCTTCTTATGTGTAATTACTTACTTATTTTGATTGTTATTGTACTTTTTAAATTTAGTTAATTGAGAAATTACTTTATTTGCACCGTTTTTATATTTTTGTGCAAGTTTTTATTAAAAAATATCAAACATAACCTCACATATGTCAATATTTCCTGAACTTTTACGTAAAAAATTATGTATGTTTATATCTCGCGGAAACGGATCAAAATGAAAATTCTGCGTCCAAAATATACGAGCTAACAGTTGTGTCTTCATAGAACTGCAAAGAATTAAAAAAAAATAAGCCACCTCCGAGAAAAATCGGGTACCGCAAGCCATTACTCAAACCATTTTTCTTCTTAAATAAACCCAAAAATAAAAATTCGGCTACCAAAATACACGAGCTAAAAGGTGTATCTTCATACACCTGTAAGAGGTTTTGATAATTTTAAACCATCTCCGAGAAAAATCGGGTATCGTAAACCGCCTTATAAGTATATAACACTCTTAACAATGATAATATCAGCAACAACTCTTGTGGAGCCAATTCTTATGAACGTGCACACATTTGCAAACGTGTGCATTGTTTTGTTGCCAATTTCACAATATCGTCGAATTGCGCCATTATTTGAATAATCATTTTAATTTATAACCATGTACTTATCCATTTATATTAAATATCTGCGTAAACTATAGACATAAAAGTTGTGTACAGAAGTCCACATTCGATTCGTAAATCAATTCGTATACGATCAATTTTCAAACGTATACGTTCAAATCAATTCGTATACGACACATTTTTTAAACGTATACGTGCCAAAACAATGCACTCGTATACGAATGTGTAGTGTACGTTCATAAGAATTGGCTCCCTGGAGCGTTAACTAAAAATATTATTCATATGATTGCCCAGGATACTCGATCTGTTTAAAATGTTAAAGATGACCTAATACTTAATGTATTTAGTCAATAAATAACTAGAAATAAGTATGTTTTTACTACAGTGGGATAACTAAGAACTATGGGAACACGATAAATGGATACCTTGGGTATGATTAATTCTTAAGCAATTATTTATTTGTTTTCTGAACCAAATCTCGGAATATTTTTACCTCAACGTAGTTGAACACTACGAATACAAAGTCCTCTATAGCGCTAAAAAAAATTTTTTAGCACAATGAATTATCGGCTAAAAATGTAATAAATATATATGCTGACCTATAGCAGAATATAATAATAAATCAAATTAATAATTATACAAAGTAAATAAACAAAGATTTACAGAAATATTATTGAGGTTATGTGCATATTTTCATATGAAAATTAATCAGATTTTAGTGTCTAATAGTAATATAATTAAAACGAGAAATAAAATGAAAAATGTTCAACACGCACTAGTTAGATAATTTCATTACCTTTCAAATGGATATGGCCACATATAGAAAATTTGATCGTTTTATATGTTTATTTTGCATTATAGAAACACCGTATTTTTACGAAAGGGGTATTTTTATTCAGATTTTCTACTTACATGGGGGGCGAAAATCAAAAATGTACATCACGCACTAGTTTCATAATCTAATAATATAAGGTAATGACCTTTTCAAAAAGTATGAGCACTCCTATAAAATCTTGCTCTATATGCTATTTTTTCTTAAGACAAAAAGATATTTTTTGGAGTTTTTTTTTTAGCACTATAGAGGACTCTTAGCCGATAAACAAATAATTTTTTCCTCAATCGCAGTCATAGAGCAACTTATTTCGATTTTGCACCACTATATTTTATTTTCTGTTAGAGTAAGTAGTAAAGTCTACATCCTCATCTGATAAAGAGATTGTATGTCAGTACGTTTTCTGGGTTTAATTTATCATGCTTTTGTCACAATTATTATACTAGCGACTGACACTATATACATAAATATTTCTTACGTCTTATTTCGAAAAACTCATGACATTGTAGACGAAATAATATTTAATATTGTATGATGGATTAGCAAAAATATTTTATGATCGAAGTTAATCTTACTATACTTACTTATTGTTTTTTTGCTCGCATTTTTCTATTTATTTTTTTCATTACATAAGAAAACCACACCTAAATAATCATAATAACAATATCAAAAGCCAAAATTGACTTTGTCATAAAATTGGTTTGTTAGTACATTTATAAGCAACGCAATTTGATATTGTATATTGTTGAAACCACCCAGACTTTCACAACGAGGTAATTGTATATAAATATATACTTACATATAATATAATATATTAGAGAGTAGATTTAAAAGTTATAAATAACCACAATGAAAATGAAAAGTCGTAAAACAGTTCATAAAACAATATTATAATATATTACTTACCTGGAGTGCCACAATATGTATTTATGCATATTACGAATCCAAAGGGGGAGGAAATATAGGAATGAAAAGCGCAATAGAAAAATTGGTTTGGGATAGTTCGACTATTTTTTTTTATTATCTTCACATCTAAGACCCTGAACACTACCAAAACAAAAAATTGTGATCATAAAAGGAACGAATGGTTGTAAAATATTGGATTGCATTTGTCTTTTAAAGGTAAAAACTAAATGCATTAATATTAAAAAAAATTAAAAAAAAAACAAGAAATAGGCTCACGCGCTTTCATATTCTCTCGTTGCCAAAATTTGACTATTTCAAGTGAAGATATTAAGTCGATAATCCCTTAGGGATTTAAGACAAATATATCAGTAAAAAAAAAAACGCTAACGTAATGATGTATTTCATTATTTTTTCCAAATTTTAACAATATTTTTCTAATTTCAGCAAGTGCAAGTGAAAAGTATCGGTATCGCTGATACTATATTGGATATAGTGTATGTATAGGGTGGCCCTGACCATGTATTATTTTTTGAATTCGGGTCAAGCACCAGTAAAATTCGGGACAATTCGGGACGATTTCATCTTTTTAAACCAAAATAATGATTCGTATTTTTGCTCAGAAGCAATTTGCTTTAGTAAATCATGAGATCCTTGTTTATATTTATAGAAGTCAAGACACGGTCATATCATAATTGTATTTCGTAATGAGCATTGCTATTAGAACTGGTATCGACAATTTCTTTGCAGTCCATTAATTATTCATTAAAGAGAATATTTTCTTTACGGATGCGGAAGTACTAGGTAAGCAAAATACAAATTCCATTAGTTCTGATAATACAAGATCGTTAAATTCAGAAGAATCATTCCAGCTTTTAATTTTGATATCAGTAACATATATAATAGAAAATTTGAAAATTGGTCAAACAATTAATTCTGTGCTTTTTCTTAACTCAAAAAATCCATTCGATGCAACAAACTTCATAGCTATTTCGTATTTGTCGGTAACAAAATAAAAAAAAAAAATAGTTTTAGATTTTTAAATAGTTATCAATTTAGTAAAAAAAAATGAAAAATAATAAAATTAAAAAAAATCGGGATAAAGCTCCAATTTGGGGGATTTCGTTGAACGTGTTAGGCGGTTATCCCCCATTAGTTCGTATCGTCTAACTTATGTTCTAACCGTGATAATAGATATGCGTGTGAGTGAGATGCAACAGCGACCATATCACTCACCCTCATATCTATTATCACGGTTAGAACATAAGTTAGACGATACGAATTAATGTGGGATAACCGCCTTAACAAACATAAATCGGCCATAAGAATATACCAACAAAAAAAAAACTAGGTATATATAAAAATATACCATAAAAAAGTCACTGTATAAAAAGATACCAGGAAAAAATGGTAGAAAATTATATTAGGCGGCTATCCCACATTAGTTCGTATCGTCTAACTTATGTTCTTAAACTGAAACTAGATATGAGGGTGAGTGATATGGTCGCTGTTGCATCTCACTCACCCTCATATCTATTATCACGGTTAGAAAATAAGTTAGACGATACGAACTAATGTGGGATAGCCGCCTTATGTTACCATAATTGGTCAAAAATCGGATTTTATTTTAAAAAAAAGTTATAAAAGTAGATTATTATTGGTAAAATAATTTCATAACATCTCTTTCTTGGTTTTCTAAACACTTTTTGTGATTTTATGTATTTATACCGTTTTATTTTCTGGTATATTTTTATACCGTTTTATTTTTCTGGTATATTTTTATACTGTGTTTTTTTCCTGGTATATTTTTATACTATGTTTTTTTTGGTATATTTTTATACCATTTATTTTTTTCTGGTATATTTTTATACCGTGTTTTTTTTTCAATATTTTTATACCATTTATTTTCTTGGTATATTTTTATACCGTTTTTCCTTCTGGAATATTTTTATACCGCTTCTTTTTTCTGGTAGTTTGGTATACCATGCAGACCACTGACAAAGACCTAAAAATAGGAACATGTTACGTTTTTTCGGGACGGAGTCACCCTATAGATCGATTTAAGGAAAACTTATCCCGTATCGTGTCGCTTTCGGCGCTTGTTTTAATGTTTCTTTTTCATGATATTTCGTATGACATTGAAATATTTTGATTATTTTTTTGTTTTTTTTTGTTTGTGAAACTTGGAACAACCGCCAACAGCGCCTCTCGTGGAATTTTTTTTCGCATAGTTTGCAAGCGGTCTTGTATGTACAATATACAGGTATGTAGAGAGGTATGTCAAAATGCACCAAACATGTGCACGGGGGGGTAGAGGAGGTGACATTATACCTTCTTCTGAGTTCTTTTTAAAAAAAAAAATCATCCTATAAAATGTGGACAAAACAAAACCTTTTTCAATTTGAAAATGAGAATATTATTCTTTTTGGTTAAATTAATCTACGTAAATGATATTAAATTAATATATTGCACAAATGTATAAATAAAAAGGAATTTCATATATTTAGTTATATTCGATTTTATAATAGTTAGAAAGATTTATATGTTATAGGTATTGCATATTATATTTAAAAACAGAGAAGGGTTCGAAATAATTTAACACAAAACATATTGGCTTTATGTCTTGTCCTCGTTGTCAAAATATCTTTTATTTTTTCCTTCACCAAATTACTTATATATATAAAAGATAAGAAAAGCAAAATCAACGAACAAAAAAAAAAAGAAGAAGAAAATAAGAAAAAATGAAAAGAAAAAAAATAAAGAAAAAGAATTTCAAATTTGTTTAAGAATGCATGTTTTTTTTTCTTCATTTATTTATATATAGATTATACATACTTCAGATATATGGGTCGGGTATGAATGCCAACAATAAATTACCCGTATATATGCAGGAAAATTATACATTAACAATTTGAAATATACGTAAAATGTATTGTATGTGACTAACAATAAGATCGGTAAAGGACTATAATGTATAAAAGTACGTTTACATACATCGATTTCGATATGAAGGAAAAAGAAAATAGTTGAAAACTTCATATTACCGTATTTATAGGAAAAAAGACAGGAAATCATGTAAAAAAATCTGAAAATATTAAAAATCATTAAAAAAAAAACGACGATATACATATCAGTGTGTATACTCAATTCTGTCCTCATATGGAATATTTTATTTAGAATTGAACCAAATTCATTGAACAATATAATAATGGGACGCTTATAAATAAAATATCTTCAAATTATTTCTTTAAACTCAGACTTCATAATATTTATTGGTTGAGATTTTAGGATTATGGGATTCATAACCATTTGAAATCATACCGATAGCCATAGCATATAAAAAAAAGAATGTTTTATTTATTTTACGAAATTTAATCGATTTAGGGAAAACTTAACCCGTATCGTGTCGCTTTTGGCGCTTGTTCCAATTTTTTTTTTCAAGTAATTTTGTATGACATTGAAATATTTTGATTTTTTTTTTGCTGTTTTTTTGTTTATGAAACTTGGAACAACAGCGCCTCACGTGGAAAATTTTGCGCATAGTTTGCAAGCGGTCTTTAGATCGAGTTAGGAAAAGATTATCCTGTGACGTGTAGCTTTCAGCGGCGGATGTTCGTATACATATTATAGAATGGCCGTATAATATAAAATATAACACAAATTTATTTTTTGAAAACTTTCATACAAAAAGTAAACAAACATGGGATTAATGAAGTTTGGTGATTTTTTTTTGTGCGTAGTTTGCGTTCGATCCATACTGATATGTAATATAACATCTGTTGTTGTGAGTCAAAGTTCGACTTATACATTTCTATTGCAATAGTTATTATGCGATAATATTACTGAGGAGCTTACTTCTACCATATAACTTCAGGAACTTTTTACTTTCATTAACCAAATTTATGATAAGAAGAGTTTTCTTTTGTAGTATACTTATAAAATTAACCTTTTAATTTTTATTATTTTGAAATTGGCCCCAAATGATTCTAATTACGCCTCGAGTTTTATCGCATACGACATCTTCAAGAACACCAATCAATTAAATTCTCAAGATATTCAAGATGTTGAAAAATTTATTTTTCTAATTATGTAAGTACTAAGGAAATGAAACTTTTAAAATTTTGATTCCCTCAATTATCTTGAGACATACGATCCATATTTTTTTTCATTATCGTCTACTAATACTATACTTTTTTAAATTTATGAATAATAATTTATGAATTTATTTTTTTTGTCTAAAATTTATCTTAAGCGCACAAGAAATAATGGTAAAAATTCCAGCTCTGAAGTTTAGAATCGTCATTAACTCGTAAAATGAGCCAATCAGAACGTAGTTATTATAATTATAAACTGCGCGAATGCTCATTAGCTCTATTGTATCGAAGGTATATTCATACAACAACAAAAAAACTAAAATTTTGCTATCATCTCCATCTCTTTAATTGTTCAACAAATGACTTAAACTTGACTGTTTTTGAAAGCATATTAAATTATCTAATCAACCACAACAAATAGCTCACTTTTTTGGAAAAATAGGTCAAATTTGAAAAGCCATATAATTTCCATAATTTTCTATCTAGTTGATGCCAATAGAGTTGTTAAGTTGGCCCGACATCGAGCGGTCATTCTTAAGTATTTGTACCTCTGCGATTAGAAAAACTAATAAAATTACACTAGAAGTGTGATTAACAAAAGTGGATTAAGCAAAACTCAAGAATAATTTTTATTTTTGTGCGTCAAGTTAAGTGTATTTTGTCTCAATGAACGCAAATTTAACATTACTTGACAAAAAAAAAAAAAACTGTTCAAGAAATTATCTTAACCCACTTTCGTTAATCCTAGAGTATCTCGTTCGTCTGTCGCTAGCATTAAGTTATTAGTCTATGTAAATATTCAAAATATAAGTTAAATTAAAGTTCAATATCATAAATTAATTTAGTTTATTATTTCAGATTTTAAAGTATTTTAAAATTTATAAATAGTATTTGGATCCTTTATTCAGGATGATATTCTTTATTATATATTGTAAATAGACGAGATATTAATATAAATTGAGATTCTTTTTATATATACAGAACCAAAAAAAAATTTTTTTTTATTTTTTTTTTCGTAAATTAACAATTTGTCAAAGTTGGTTGAATGTATTCCTTAATAAATCTATATAATAACCAAATTTTAAAGTAAAACAATAACCGTTCAATATAGAATTGTCATAACTAATAGGCTTATATTTAATAAATACAGCAAAAATGTTGTAGAAATAAAGAAATATATTAGTTAACAGAAAATACCCGAATTTGTAGAATCAATGTAAAATGTTTATACAATGTAATATGCTTGAATGCTCAAAATCCCAATCAAATTGAATATATATTTTTATTTCGTTTATAATATATAAAAACTAAAATCGCATAGTGGGTGCAACGTGCAAATTGTAATGGTATGAGCTTATATACATTTTCATTTAGCGCAGTAGCGATTCTAGTACAATGTATCAACAATATAGTGTACACTCTAAACTGTATAGGAAAATACCCTATTTTATTGTACCTAAAGGTAAAAAAATCAATTGAGAATAATTTTTGGTGAACTATAAATATACATAGCGGAAGGTGCATCGAATCGAATCTGGAATCAAAATTTCCAAATACATTGCGATAACCTATATACTTACTAGAAATATAGATTTTTGTAGTCTGATGAAATATTTTACATTCGATACATTTTAAACATCCGATTAAATATTCCAGTAATATATACCTATAACTCTATACATTTATATAAAATATTCAATGATAAAACTCGTAAAAAAGTTACAATAATAAAATAACGAGTTAATATTAAAGAAAATAAACGGTATTTGAAAAAATTCTAATAAAAATATTTAACATTAACTTGAGCGTTAATTCTTGGTTATATGTACATAAAAAAAAAAGAAGTCTTAAATCTTTTACATTATTTTGTACCTACGAAATTTATTATTGTACCTTGGTTAACTTAAAAGATATTATGTATTTTATACAGAATGGATCAGAAAAGTTAGGAAATATTCGTGATATTTTTATTAACACATATTTTGTAAAGGATTCATAATTTTCACCTCAACAATTTTTCACTTTTGTCGGTATTACACAATGATAAAAGTTCGAAACAAAAAGATTCGCAAATAAGAATCTATACATACATTCGCTCACACTCATTTCAGTGCCGAAATTGGAAAAAAAAATCAAAAACGTTGTTTTAATTAATTTTATCTCCCCTGTTAAGTTCGATGAACTAAAAGCTACAAAAAACAAAATAATAAGCTAAGTGAAATTCTCGAAATAATAATAAGCTATAATAATTTTAAAACGCGGTTTGCAATCTTACAGGCGGATTTAGTAAATAAATACGCATGCAATTTTGATAAAAGTTAATAATATTAAGACCACAAATCTATTTACTATTAAAATTACACAATATAAAATCAATTTTACTTTAATATTCCATTAGTAAAAACGTTTACTGATAACACAAAAACATAAAAATATATGTAATACATATACGAGTATATATTTTATATACATGGACATGCATGCTATTGGTTTATAAATTTTCGCTTACGAATATATGAGACTATTAGAATCAAAAACCGTTTATTCCATTTGCATTGACAAGCGATTTTGTACCATATCGCTCTATACAATTAGGATCAAAATCGCCTGCCAGCGCAAATGGAATAAACGGTCTTTGATTCTAATAGTCTCAATATGTGTTAATGTACGTTACATATATAATATATATATATATATATTTATATTTATATTTATATATGCTCATCATTTTCAAGATATTTACAACATTTCACGAAATAAATTTCTTAATGTGTTTGCAGCACGTAAATACGGTTATGTGGTGTTTAAATTGGCTTTGAAACTGAATATAAATTATTAAATATGATAAAGTTTTTATTTAATACTAGATTTTGAAATATAATTGATAAATTAAGATCAAATTTTATTGCAATAATGAAAACAAATAACCTAAGTTACGATCCTTTCCTATTAAAAAAAAAAAAAATAGCTTTTGAACATTCGGAAAGGTAGTTTTAAAAGTTCTTTAACTTTATTTTAATTTCTTTAGAATTTAGTGTAGAAACTATTGAACTGTACTTTTTTCTTATTTATATTTAAGATATAGAGTAGGAGGCACAGAAAATTAAAAAATAAACGAATATAATATAATGAAATATATTATAATATTTTCAACCAACTCTCCTCTCCCACTTATTAATGTGTCTGATACCGCTTTCAAATAAAAAATAAAAAATTATATAAGAATGTCATTCAATTTTAATTAAAATACATTGGGAATTTTTAATATTCAAATTCAAGTTAGTGTTTTTTTTTCGAAACTACGATAAATGTATAGACTATAGATACTGTATATTGGTTTAATTCGGAGATGCATTAAATTGTTTTTTTTTTTTTAATAATAATACATCAAAAAACAATTATATTTGTTTGCTAATTAAAAACACCTTAATTGATTGCGCTTATTACGTTAAAATGTATGGAAACGCATAATTATGTAAATAAATAATTATATTAATAATTTAATATTATAAATAAGTTATTTATAATATTAAATAATTAATTATGCGTATCATTAGTTAATGATTATTGTATTTCAATGAATTTTTCGATAGATGAGTTTTAAATTATTTATAATTCGATATGAAATTTTATCCTATTTTGAAGATTTTTTTTTTTTGAATTTTATTTACTATTTAGTTACGCAGTCGGCAGTAGTAAACTTGGATTTTATTCAAAATTCAATTTCGCATCGCGTAGCAAAACATAATATTCATTGTTATAAAAGCAGATGAATGATAAAAGTCTTATTTACAATATTTAAATAGCTTTTATTTATTCATTCAGAACAATGTTCCGTTTATTGCTATTATCCCCACATTATTTGATAACCATCATACTTTTATTTTTTAAACTATAATTTATATGCAATATGAAACTATTGGCAAATATTGATAATTACAATAATGAATAACTTTAAAGTAAAAATACTAAAATGCTATAGGATTAACATATTAGGTAAGCGCATAGGAAGCCAGTGAGTGCATCGTACAGACAAGTAATTAATGACCGACCCCCAATTTATTTTTGAAGACACATCTCCCTTCATATATTTTTCTCCCGTTCGACACTCCTATAAAAAACTTAGTGTAAAAATGTTGGTTTCTGAAATTTGTACTGTTTTTTTTTTTTTTTTATGGGGGATAACCTTCTAATGCGTAGATAGCATATGTTTGTTATCCTCGATATTACTTATAATTGCCTACCGGAGGTAGGTAGAAAAAGTTTGCATCAGGATCTCTATATAAAATGACAAAACTTTACCGATAAAGGTGTGGAAATCAACAAAAATATATAAAAACAAACAAATATATTCTTTAGGTATATCCCTCAAACCTGCACATTTATTTTATAAAAGTAGGAATAAGTATGGTTTCGTCTTCCTTCATGAATCATGTTAAACGATAAATGCCATATTTTCTTCATGAAGTAATGTACGCGCACGATGCTTTCTGAAAATATCAAATATCTCATGTGAAAGATGAGGAAAACTTTTTCATGCTTCTTATTTTTTTCAAATATATTTAATTTTTTTCTTTTCGTGAACTTCAAACTTTTGACAGATGTTGTCAAATGCAGTTATTTAAATATTTTATATTTTTGTTGGCGCTGTAAATATGTGTGCCTATCATCAGTATGTGTATTTGTAAATGTATATTCAGATTTTGGAGGTTGCCGTGCTAGCGCACCGGAAATGGTTATGATTTATAGCAAAAGTTCAAGTTTGTGTTTCTATTATTTTTTTTTTTTTCGATGTAAAAGTATAAAGTAAAGAAGAGATAAAGAAAATCCATGAGGAAATGTTCTTTTTTCTTTTGAAAAGAATAAGTATGCAACATAAGTCAATATTTTTTAAAAATTACTATATTTTATTCTATGTCTGAGACTGGTAAGTATGATAGAAGAATTGTTATATCTTTTTACGTTTATTGAAAGTTTCTAGGCATGTAATAACGTAGATAGTATTATTATGATATTATTAATCCGAATATACTACAGAAGGTTACTTGGATTGTTGACTTGGGTTTTACTCTTGATGCCAAATTATCATTCAAATTACATATTGACAAGACTATTCCCAAGGCAAGAAGTTTTCTGGGCTTCATAATATGGATGGCGAGAGAATTCGATGATCTTTATCTTTTAAAAACTCTATTTTGTTCATTTGCTCCTTCTGGTTTGAAATCTGCATCAATTGTATGGTCACCTTCACACGAAATTCATTGGCATAGAATTGAATCAGTACAAAAGAAATTTTTATTATTTGCACTCCGGTGAGTGATTGATTTGATCTTCCGTCATACCACCATCAATTAATGCTACTTTAAATGTAAGCTTAATTAATCGGAGGATTATATCCCAAATTATTTTCATTTCTTGCATAATTAGTGGAAGCATTAATGCACCGAATATTCTTCCTAAACTCAATATTAACGTTCAAAATAGAATTAATAAATAGTACTAATTATAGTAAATCAGACACGATCAATCGAATGTCTGAATATTTCAACTAACACTATAATCTAATTGATTTCTCGATGGATATTATAACGATCTATCTTAAATTACCGCCTTTTAACGTTAAAATTATTTATCTTTTGCTCGTGAATAGGTAATTATAGGATTTATTTTCACGACGTCAGTGTAATTATAAAATTGTAGCTTTTTACTTCGAGTAGTATGATAAATAAATACAATAAAACAATACAAGTAAAATCTATTCTACAAAATTATTAGATAATTCGATAAGACTCAAACAAAATCATTATTTTGATCTTAAAATTTATCGATCATCCTTAAAATAATATTTTAGCCAATTCCAAACAAACAAAATTCAATGAACACAAAAATAAAAATCGTAAATCAATAAAATATTATGTTCATATAAGAATGCGGGCATATCGGTATTTTATCAAAAATTCCAGTTTAACAATAAAGCAAGGGACATTTATTACCGTTTATGTAATAAAGAAATTGAATAGAAATTATCTTTCATAACAGAGGAAAAGCATTGACTATTTAAGTACGTTGGGATCAAACTCTGACGTATTCATTTTTTTTTCAACATTTCTAACGAAATATGTAATGTATAATTAATTTCTAAAGACTGTAAGGACAATTAATTTTCAAGTACAGAGGTTGGCATCAAAAACCGACATTTCCGCTGTATCAGAAGGGTTAGGGTTTGGTGTTTTTCAAAATCTTTCGAAATTTTGTTGAAAATATTGCAAGCAAGACTAAATCAGCCTTAACCAACCTAGCATAATATGTTAGCCAGATTCATTAATTATTATTATTGAAGGTTGAAATCGAAAAAAATTGAAAAAAAAAATCGAATTTTTCTTTAAAAATATTTAAAATGTTTCAAAGTGGGTAAGTATCAAAACGTGCCATTCTCAAAGGTATGTTGAGCGAAAGTATCGTATCCTACACAGTTTTTCGTAATTATCTCGAAATCGAGTAAAATGGACATGGCGGGATTTAATCCCAACGTACTCATTTGGTTAGCGTTTAACGCAGCGATATTATGAATATAAAATTATATAAACCATAATTTATTGAGTATACTCGTCTACACTTAGCTAATGAACGTATTATAGTTCTGATAATCCAAATATGTTGAATTTAAATAAAAATAGTCAATACTATGTGTTATAGAATATAGACCACATCATCGTCTGTCTAATTCTTCCACTAACCTATTTTTATTTAAAGAAATAGTATCAAGGTTTTTTTTTTTGCAATAGTGGCTGATTTTAAGGTATGGTCACTGCTCAGCTATAGTTAAAACCAGTGATGCTACTGTATGTATGTATTGCCTATTTTGATTTAAATTTAACATATTTAATTTATTAGAATATAATTCAATCAGTATTATAATACGTTCATTAGCTAAGTGTAGACGAGGTATACTCAATAAATTATGGTTTTTATAATTATAAATTTGCGGTCAATAAATTTATTATTTTCGATATTATGCATATTCCACATAGGTTAATGTTAAATTGTATCACGTTTTTATGTCGCTTTATTCAGCAATTTTATAAAAATCGATTTTAAATATCATTCTATAATTGAGTTAACATAATTTAATGGGTGTTATAACAATTGACGAAAGATTTCTTTTGCATGGCAAATCGCAATTAAAATATAATAAAATTAATCTTTCTTTGTGACAATTTTAAATTAACATCTGATGAATTTCAATCAACTATACGTTATACACGAACAAGTATTTTGATATTGTAAAGTTTACACTACACTAATTAAAAAGATAAGCTATATATATTTATCTGGATATTTAATTAAATTTTCATACAAAGTACTTACTTCACATATTTCTGTTTTTCTTTAAGCAAATTAAATAAATTTACCGCTGTACATAAATATTATCATTATATAGAAATGGATATTTTAAGGTAATTACTCAATTTAACTTATAATGTTGCAATTCTATGACAAACTTTTACGCAAACTGTTAAATTTAAAATCGGAAAATGATGAAAAACAACGAGAAGAACCATCAACCAAAAAAAAAGGATTATAACAACGACATTTAGCATCAATTAAAAACCAATTAAAAGTTGCACTTTACTTGATATTCCAACATGCACCCTCAGATGTAACGAATGGAAATGTAATCTAATGATTATGAGAATTGTACGTATTACGATATATCACGATATGTATATAAGTATTGTATATGGACTCTTCTATTATGTAATGGGCATTGAATCGTACTTCGTCATTTTTAGTATATATTTTTACCTTGATCAAGAGTAAAAAATAAAAAATTGAAAATATAATTGTTTCGTGTTATATCGATTATGTATAAGCATTTACGTTTTTCGATTATCTTTTTATCTAATTGAATTGTTATAATAAATGCAGTAGATGTTTTATTGGACAATGATGTAGAATTAGTTTTGTGACTATTTAACATCATTATTTGAGGTAGCTGAGATTTCACTTATATTATACATATTCATAAGTTCGTTCGTTGATTAATCCTTTGATAATAATTGTCACTTAATTAGTTTAATTGTGTATTTAGGAAATGATTAATACTATGTGCGTTAAATATTTAAGTACTTTATATATAACGTAGTTCGAAAATCGTGAATACATCCATTGCTAAAAACCACATTGTTTTCATGTTACCCGATCAACGATCATCTTCTTTACAATGAAAGAGATAATTGATATCTGGCTGGAAGAAGTTGGTAAATAATTAAATATACATTATGTACTCTCTACATACATATATTCATATACATTATCAAAATAGTATCTTTTAGGTTTATAAAAATTACCCTACTTTGATTTCAGAATTACCCTATGCCGATTTCCAAAATGGAAAAAATAGTGTCTTTTTTCACTTTTCCAAAATACGATTTGCACTCACCGCGGTTTTTTCCGCGGTATTGGAAGACTGAAAACCTTTTTTTTTTTATGGTCGCAACTTTTGTCATTAAAAAAAAAAAAAAAAATACCCTATCTTAATTTTTCAAATGTACCCCTGCCTGAAATCAAAAGCGTGTGCACCTATGCATATATGACAAATTCAAAACATATTATACAATTTGAAAGTACATTATGATTATTAATAAACTTATAAATGTGGCATTCTAGTTGAAACCGCATACACTACTTTTTGAATGACGAGCGAAAAAGTCTTTTTAAAAGATTTCACATGTTCGAAGGCTGAAAATATCTTTATTCATAACCAGTACCTACTCTTCATCAAAATTATTACTCTAAATTAATGCCATTATTTTATAAAAATAAAATAAAAACACTGCTGTGGAAAAATTAAGTACAGTCTGGATCAGGAAAGTAAATGTAACACACCCAATGGAATGTTATATACCGGAAGGTAGGTCTTACCTACGCTACAATCAACCTATGTGAAAAAATTTAATATTATCTTTTCGTTTGTCGTCTGCTCTGTATCTGTTTTTTTTTTACTGTGGGTTTTTTGTATATTAAATAATTGCAATAGAAATAACGTACATTTGGAAAAACGAAATGGAATTTCAATTTAATATTCTCTGAGGGAAAAAAACACTCGTTTTAATTTATTTTGATGGTGTTTTTGTGATTTTTTTTTTTTTAAAGATCTTTTTCATTTATATTTAGCGACATTTTAAGTGCATTTCATCATATGGTGCATATAAATATTCTTCACATCTTTCTTTAAAAAAATAACAAAAAATATTGCTTTTTTTTCTTAGTTTTTATTTTAATTTGTGAAATGAATTTCGAATTAATTTATTTATGTGTTTGGCTTACTTCTTGCTTACATTTGATAAAAATCCAATATTTCTGCCGAAGAAATCTAGAAAAATTTTGGAACATGTTTTTTTATTGGTCTATCGCTATATAAATTTTAATTTGATGGGTATTTATATTTTAAAGGCCAATTTATCAGTCGTGGTCGAGGTCGTGGTTTAAACTTAAATTAAGTTTCATTGAAAGTAATTTTTTCAATCGAGTTTAAACATAGTTTTACCGTACAACAATTTGTTTACACTGAGTTTAAACCGATGTTGGTCAGTTAAAGTTAAACTCTGTGTATGTTAAATCTTAATTTATTAAATAGCTCTAAGTAGTTTTTTTTTTTTAATATTAAATCACACCTGCAGCAAATAGAAAATACGAAAGGATATTATTTTCTTATAAATTTTATATTACCTATTAATATTGTTGTTTCTCATTTATATCTTAAGTTATAAGTTTAATTGAAACTGAGGTTCGTCTAATTTTATTTTCATTTATTAAAAAATTAATGACATACGACAAGCATATTTCATTTTTAACGATTTCATATATTTTTTTGAGACATATTCTCATGATCTTTGTATAACATTTTACTTGTTATAAATATTGAATTTGTCAAACGTAATTTTGAGTGTAAAATATTATAGGTATGTCAATTATAAATTATAATTTGATAAAAGAAAAAAAAAATGTCATTTGTCGCGAATGCTTGTTTTTGAAATAAACTATTAAGATTTTTGTGTTTTTATTAAATGCGGATATATTAGGGAGTTTGCGAAATCGATGTACGCGAATTTACGTATGTCTCCGTAGTTTGCGTGAAAATTCCTACGTTTCCGATAATTTGAACACTAGTATGAAACTATTGATTGTTCATATTCAAGGAAACGTGAGATTTTCCACGCAAACGAGTTATGGAGACTTACGTAAATTCTCGTACATCGATTTCGCAAACTCTCTATTATAGTATTTTAACTAGAGAAATAATGAAATATATTTTTCTTTCTTCACATTTTCACAAAATTTCCCTCGGATGATTATGATATGGTAACTTGTCTTTCAAAAAACAGAGATCTTCATTCAACCCTTTTTATGTTTTTATTGGATCTTAGATGACGAAAATATTATTAAAAATAATAATAATTAATTAAATTAAAATATAATAAATAGTATAATAATACCATACATATAACGCCATATAATAAAACTTATATTAACGTTATTAGTCAAGACGCGGTTCTTTAATAGATTCAATAATGTTATCATATTACATATAAGTTCAATTCGTTTCAGTCATAAACTCTATATAAAAAGCGTAGGTATTTCCACTTAAAAGTAGCGGATGCTAATTTACCAAAGGTTTAGAAATATATAATATAAAAATTATAAATATAATAATAAACATCAGGGAGGTATTTTATTTATTTATACATAATAGCAAAAGCACCAGAGAACAAACCAAGGTAGAAATGGTAGAAAAGTAACGAAAAAATCAAAATATAAAAAAGCTTTGCTCAAAAGTTATAACGAATCATTATAATTTAACAAGAAAAACATTTTTGATATAATAAAGTTATGAAAAAAAAGAAAGAAAAAAAAGAGAAGAAGAAGGAGAAGAATGTAAAAAAAAAAATAGCAAACTTTCTTCTACTGCCTTTTTTTTGTATTGGGGGTGAAGTGAACCATTTGGGGAAAAAGCGTCTCTGAACAATTTATGTTAAATAAAAACCAAAAAATGAATGAAAAAAAGGAAAAAAAACTCAAGAAAATATAATATAACAATTTAAAAATATCGTTTATTCTAACTTAATATCAATTCTAGAAAAAGATATGCTTAATGTTTACACATCTCGTAGACATAGGACTTATTGCCCAGATATAATCAGAACTATATAAAGAGATGAATCATAAAAAAACTGATTCAAAGAAGCAAAAAGCACTGGTAAGCCATTTGCCAGTCAATTCTATATACAGGGTGTTCCTGTATATACACAAAATCTTCGAAGGTAGAATAAAAGTTGTCGCCCTAATACCATATATCTTAAACTTCTTATTATTTTCAGTTGATAGACATACACAATATTTTGTCTACCTCTACTTCGCTATAGATTTTTTCAGATATCAAGAATTTAGAGTGAGGTGAATTCAGAGTGAAATAAAATTCGTCTATACATATTTTTTTTTATTTTTTAGATAGACAGACAAGTGTACCATTTATCTTATATGAAAACCAATATGTAGGTTTTTTCTCATTATAATTTTTTATTGTGCGGGACTACCCCAGCCATTATTGATGGCGCGTCGGAATTGAATAAAAATATTACTTTTGTTGTTGTTATTGTTATTTTTATAAAAAATATATAGATTTCTTCTATAATCTTATCTCATCTTGCAGTCATCTATGTACTATTTGAACAGAAAGTATAAATATTTTGAACAGGATAATATAAACACCATCTGTTTCTATATTTTATTTTTCCTATTATTTTTTTAACATGTATCAAATTTATCATCTTATTATAAGATTAAATGCAATATAATAGGTGGTATAATGTAACATTTTACGAAATATAGACCAAAATATAAAAATCTAAAGGTAGATTATTATGTAACTATGTAACATACGTCACATCAAACTAAAATAAAGAAAGTAAACGGTCTGTTATTTATATAATTTATATATATATTATATATAAGTAGTTTACGTATGGTGTATTAAAGAATGGCAAATGTATAAATATCGTATATTAACTAATAACCATTCAATGGTGCGAATAGTATAATATAAAGTCTATATAATAGGATTCCGACTATCAGCTTAGGACATCGTTGAAATATCGCACTATATATTTTCATTGTTTATTTGTATTATATATGAATTGAATGTTTTCCTTAGCCAGCTTATGCTCCACCCAATTAGTACACACACACACACACTATATCGCAGTTATACTTTACTTATACCTGTCTAAGTATATTATTTTTATATTGATAAGAAGAGACATGTCTTGTTGATGCGATTATTTTTGTTATATTTGTTTTTTTTTTTATCTCGTTAATATTTTTACACTATTTTTCTTCTTTTCTTTTTACTAAGTCCAAAGCCTAAAGATAAAGAATAAATTATTTTTTGTGCTATGTTATGCATAGAAACTTTTATTCATAGGCAGTGTAGAAGCATTTGAAACAAATCATTATGAATATATATAATTATATAATTATGATATGGACATTAGACAATATATATATTTAAACTCCTCAATTTATATACACAAATACATACAATATTCTCGTATTATAGTAATAACTTTGTCAAATAATTCATTAGCAACGAAAAAAAAATATTAAAAAAAAAATAATGACGGATTAGTGAAACATTTGATTATGCGTCTACCTAATCTTAAAAAAGCGTATCACGAAATATTTTTTTGACGGTAAAAAGCGTATCACGGAATATTTTTTTT